>WEDG01000707.1:0-84524 GCA_017591395.1 Schistocephalus solidus | reverse complement strand
ATATATATATATATATATATATAGCGATAGTGTGTGGCTAACGGATCTGCTTAAGGAACATTTATGTTCCGTTGTGCCCTGGAACTCAGATTAGAGCCCTCACAGGCGGTCGCATAGCGACGTGTAGCCTAGGTTGATAATGTTGTACCAACAAAGGCAAGAGAGACCGAAACAATCTCTCCACAATTAAGTCACTTTGGCATCTCTGCTCTCGCCCACAAGCCTACGTCCTCCAAACGCGCAACTCCTATGCAGAGTAGGACTCCCCTATCAAAAGAACATGTAAGCAATGCCATTTACCGCATACCCTGCGCCAACTGCCCTTCTGTTTACATTGGTCATACAGGCCGAGGTCTTGGGACTCACATCAACGAACATAAGCTAGCCATTTGTCGACGTGACCCCTTATCACTCGTGTTCGCGCGCTCCCTTGAATTTGACCTCATCGCGTAATTGCATCGGTGCGATGGGCTTTGATCGCCATGGCGAACACCAAACAAGCTCGAGAATTCTCGAAGCTTGGCCCCCGTCACAACTCGCCTTAACCGCCACATTGACTCCAGATGCTCATTACGAAGGATTACGTGCACGATTGACTAACGGGCGCCTCACCCCTAGCAACGACTGCTAATCCTTGCGGCTTTTAATCTCATTTTTCGCCAACCCTTAATTGGCTACCAGGTGAACTGCAATTAAACATTCCGACACATCCAAACGACGCAGTGACTTCTTACATCCAACCCGCTGAACAATGATCGATAATCTAGCGGCCGTAGTTACACGCCACCCACCTCCTCCCAAACAAGCCAATGTAATTGTTCTCTCCCGAACCGCCTCATCCATGCACAATTGTTGACCCACCACCTACTGACACCAGCTGTTTGTTTGTCACAATCTGTCCTGTCGCGCCACTTCACTTTCTCCTTTGTTCATTTGGTCTGACAACGGGTTGTTGTCACCAACTTGAAAATTTACGAGTACAACTCCATTTCCCGAGGAGCATTTTTGTTTTCATTATACTATCTCATGATGCAAACCACCTCCGTTATATATATATATATATATATTCGAGGAAATAATTTCTGAAATTATTAAGTGCAGGACATGCAGTCAGGTGATTCGGACATTACTTTTTAGGGTCAGACCCCAAATTTCAATGAACATTTGGGTCGAAGACAATCAACCACTGTGGAATAACCAAGTGATGCCCATTCTACAAACAAGTAGTACTACAAGTAGTATGAATCTTATATGGCAAAGAAATTATACCGTACTTCCGCCATAATTACTAGCTAAAAGCCCAGACACGTGTTTCGCCGATGTTTCTGCTGCTGCGTGACCCAGCAACGAGGGGTTCGGCTCCTCAGTGGGTCCCCAAGCGTTCTCTATGCAGTTTCTGGTATATGGACTCCAGAGAATAATCGGGGAAATAATTTCTGAAATTATTAAGTGCAGGACATGGAGTCGGGTGATTCGGACATGACTTTTTATTCAGTAATAAGGCAGCGAAATTTGCGCACTGAATCTTATTAATCTATAGTCGGAACGTACGGAGACCAAGAACTAAGCTTTCGGACCTTTGTTATAGACTGCAGATGTCGAAATAGTGTTCCTTTGCTGCATCTTATCTGTCTGGTAAATCCTCGAAATTTTTGATTGAAATCTGCATAGACAAAAGCATTGAGGTGATCCTCATTGAAGCCTAACTTCCGTCCATATCGCGGAGCCTCCGTCCTGCTTTTAAATGAGTAGATTGTTTTTTTTTGCTGTTCTTTCAACGACAATGATCCAAAGGTTTCTGTTGGTCTTCACTGCGTTGCCGCCACTATTGAACCTGAATAAACTGGATTTTGGAAATGTTTATTTCCTTCGAGCTGACGCTTCATTTTCTTTAAGCTGTAAATAATCAAAACTTAATTCAACTTGTAAATTATAGACGAATTCTGAAAGTGCTTATTTGAGGAGCAAACTGACTTATAACATGAGCACGTCCAACAACATATAACATAATAAAATTTTGAATAATTGAAAACTACACGATCTTATG
Organism: Schistocephalus solidus; assembly: GCA_017591395.1. NCBI lineage: Eukaryota > Metazoa > Platyhelminthes > Cestoda > Diphyllobothriidea > Diphyllobothriidae > Schistocephalus > Schistocephalus solidus. The sequence goes on along the minus strand of WEDG01000707.1, from coordinate 82,477 downwards.
GGACAAGCCAATACTTTTGAAAATGTTCATTGTGTATTGGGATCCACTTGTGCAAAACTCTTCGACCTCGGTGGTAGTAACTGGGGGATTCTAGATTGAGTGCTTAGGAAATCCGGGTTGGACAGTCAGCTTACTGTATCAGAATTGGTGGATTTCATACCTTGCACCAGGCTGGGTGGGTTACTCGATCCAAGTGTGATTAAACTCACGGCCCCCGCCTGTGGAGGCCTCGTAGTTGTCTTTCCCTGGCTGGCGTGGGTTCGAATCCCACCGAGGCCACCGAGTTTTACACAAGTGGGTCAAATGAATTATTCAAATCGGCCAAAACCTCCTAGTAATTTAAATTGTGTTTCACATGAGAGCGACCGCTTTTCATGTCTCGTCTAGCTCGTTTTCCATCGGCAGAAATTTTTAAAAAAATAACGTTAACCACCATGTTGTACCGATCCCTCATCTAGATCAGCTTTTAGACTGCCACCATTTAAAAACTAAATTATGAGTGGCCTTTTATCTATCTACCGACAAGGGCTATGTATCAATTATTTTGGAATTTTACTTTTTGACTTCCCTGTGGACAAAGTCGCCATCAAATTGGATATACAATTTTATAAATGGTCTGCCATCGTGTTAAAGAGTTCCAATGCGTGTGTGTTGCATTAACCTAGTGGTGGCGTGTCTATTGAACCATACTGCGTCGGCCGAAGGAAGGGGTGTTCGGGCACTCACGACAATCAGGACGCACTTGCGTGTACAAATGGAAGTGGTTCAAGGTCTGCAGGTCAGTGAGTCAGGAACCGCTCGCGGCGAAGTTGCATGACCTTGAAACATTGAGCCTTGAAGAAGAACGCTGACCTAGCAATGTTTACCGTCGGCCACAGCTCCCCCATCGTGTCTAAGAGTTCTGCATACCTCGCATTTAAACGAATTACTGCTCTATTCTGTGGTTGGTAAGTGCTAGTCCTTCAACTTCCTCTTTTTGATCATATGGGGTGGTGATTGTATTACACAATCTTCCTCCAGACCTAATTCAAGATTTTAACAATTAGGGCACTAAAGTGTGAGGGTAGGTTTGAACGATTAAACTTATAACCTGCAAAATTTGGTAGCCTCAGGTGTTTCGAGAGTTGGCTGTGCTCAAACCTTGCTCTTCCTGTCACTAGCTTATGTTCAGGTGTGCATGATCCGAGCTTGTGTTCAGTCTGACCGGCGTAGTTGCAAGGTCAGTTTGGGCATGGGATGCAATACACTACCCCAGATTGCTCCTTTGGATTTAGGTTGTCTTTGATTTTCGTCATCCTACTGTGTATAGTAACTTTCAGCTGGCGTGCAATTCCAATACCTAGTCCCACAAAAATGCGCTCAGTCACTTGGTGGTGCCTTTGTTTGGATCCTCCGGGACCGAACGCGTAGGCATCGGCTTATAAACGCCATCGGGTAGCCATTCTGTATAAATATGTCTCGAAGATACCGGGCCTCACTTACTTTCACTCCGGCTTGCTGCAATGAGTCTGAACACATTTGAAGAGCGTTCTCACACAGCTCCTTTTGTGAGCCACTGGACAGCTGCTTTGAAAGCTGAGAAGTTATGTGGTGTTCATTGCGTTCCTGTAAACCGTCATCTTAATTTCACCGTTTTAATTTCGGTTAAGAGGACACCAAAGGAATGCTGTTGCTGCTCCCTCATGAAGATCCCGTTGATCAAGTTATAAAATTTTGCAGCATGTTTTTTTCCGAAGATGAAAAACGTGTCATCAATGTAACGGTTTCAAAAGAATGGCTTAGGTTGGATAGGAACCGTTTTTTATAGCTTCTTTACAACCAGTTGTGTCACTTAACCGGAGATCGGGGAGCCCATTGGCGTTCCATGGATTAGCACATAGTTTTCTCCAGCAAAGGTGAAGTACACTTTTTTGGCAACATTCGAACACCCTCATAGGGTATTCACTTGTGAGATCACTGTGAGCCTTCTTCTATGCCTCTTCAAGTTCCTTGCACCAGGCTTCGTCACCAGATTCGATAAGATGAAGTCATATGTTGCGGTAGGATTAAATAGTAACCTAGCTTATATGTGAACACACAAGGCTCACGGTGGGGTCCTGTAGCTCCGATGGTTAGTACGTACCCTTATGTTGTAAATTCGTCTTTCCCCAAAACCGTTGTGTCCGTCAAAATTCACTACTGTTTAGTTCCTTTAGGAAAATACCTTAGTTCCTTTAGATACTCGATACCATAATTAGAGGCCTGTGATTTAATTGCACCCGACAAATTCTCATAATTCTTATAGGCTGTCACCAGGATTGATCAATCAATTAATTTTGTATAACCTCAAGAGGGTGGGTGTTAATGGGTTTACTTAAATATAAATTAAAATTCTCACCTGTATCCTTTCCACACACACGATAGTTCGGCCGTCGATTTCGACGAGGTCCATCGTATGCTCCACACAAGGTGGTGCAGGGACGGTGACTTGCGCGTGAATTAGTTTTAAGTGACAGTAGCCTTGCGCTGCAGCTACCGCACTCTCTCCTTCTCCCCCACCTGGGCCCGGTGTCAAAACAAAGTAAGAATACCGGAGATGGGAGAGGGCGCAGGTGGCTGGCGCGGCCGGAGCCGCCCCTGGGTGTGCCACCACACCTGACTCAGATCCCACGGAGTGGGAGTGCCATAAAGGCCACATTAAGAAGGAGCCATTGCAGCCCGACTCTCAGTCCGCCAGTCAGCCACTCCACACAAAACACACATAGGGCTGACCACGCGGTCCGAGTTATCCCGTCAGTTGGCAACCTTCCAAGCCACGGCTTTTAGCGCACCATGAGAGTTTCAAGTGCGACAGATTGTTTATAGTGAGGAAAATGCACTGAACTGTTAACCTCAATCTCTCCCCCACCCCCACAATCAAACCACTGTCCGAGCCGGTCAGTTGTCTGATGCGGAAGTGGGCAGAGTTGTATATACCTGACGCGATGGATTCGCAGGTGACCGACCAGGCCGATGCGTGAGTTGAAGTTGCGGGCGCATTGTGGGCAGAATAAATCGGTAGAGGCTGGGGGATGTCATTCATGGTAGTGGGGGTGGCAGTGGCGGTAAGAATCGCAGGAGCGTAGGGTGTGCATGATGTATCGGTGTTGTCGGCATTGCGGTGAGGTCTGTTGTCATGGATGCGCATGTGACCGAAAAGGCCCATGTGATGAGTGAATGCGCGAGGACGGTGAGGACAGTGGAGGCAGCGCTCTGCTGTGTGTTGCTGCTCCAGGCACTGGTTCACCGGTCTCTGTACGATGTATTCGCAAGTGACCGACCAGGCCGATGCGTGAGGTGAATGTGCGGTTGCATTGAGGACAGTTTAGGAGAGAGTCCCCATAATATATGGTGGTGGTGGAAGTGAAGGCGGTGGTGGTTGCGGTGGGAGGGGTAACAGGCGATGATTAGATGGATGTGGTCTCTATGATGGTGGGAGTAATGGAATTGATGCCAGGAGTGAGGGTGGAGGAGTCTGAAGAAGGGTTGGCCGAATTTGACGTAGAAATTGGAATTGTCGGATTGCTGGTGCATTGCGTCCGAAGATGTCCAACCAGGCCGATTCGCGCGCGGAAGATGCGTTGACGGCGCGGGCATGTTGGCAGGGCCTGGGCATTGGCGGTGTTGGTCCGGGGCGCTGGCGACTTTCGTGCCGCTCTTTTGGCCTTTGCGGCGGCGATCCAATTGGTTTCATAGATTGCTGAACCAGTCTTCATGGATCTTCTCCATGCCAGTCTATCCTAGGTGAGGTCCTCCCAGGTCGTCGGGTTGATTTGCAGTTGCTTCAGCGATTTCTTCAAAGTGTCCTTGTAGCGTCATTTTTGACCTCCCTGCTGGCGAGAACCCGTAGCGACATCTCCGTAGAAAAGTCGTTTGGGTAGTCGCTCGTCGTCCATTCTTACCAGGTGGCCGCTCCATCGCAGTTGCACTTGCCTCAGCATGGCGGGGATGTTGAGGATTCCGGTCCGCTCCAGGACTTCAGTGTTCGGGATCCTGTCTTGCCATCTCAGCTTCAGTATTCTGCGGAGGCAGCTGAGATGAAAGTGATTCAGCTTCCTGGCTTGGTTCGAGTAGACGGTCCAGGTTTTCGCTCCGTAAAAGAGTGTCGTCAAGACGGCGGCCTTGTACATCTTCAGTGTGGTGTTCAGGTGAATACCGTGGCGATTCCACACGGAGGCCTGCAGCCGGCCGAAGGCCTGACTAGCTATGGAGATCCGTTGGCCAACCTTGTCATTGATTCTCATGTTGCGCGACATCGTGCTTCCTAGATAAGAGCATGTTTCCACGTTTTTGAGTTGAGCACCGCTGACATTGATTCGAGGAGCATTGTATTCCGCGCTGGGTGGCGGCTGTTGCATGACAACAGTTTTGGCTGTACTGATTGTTAATCCAAAATCGGCGCAGCCTTCGGCGAAGAGTTCCATGCTCCTTTGCATGTCCTCCTCCGTCACGGTGTTAAGGCGCAGTCGTTCGCGAAGAGCAAGTCATGGACTGTAGTCGTAGACACGCGCGTTGGAGCCTGCATACGCCGACTGTTGAGAAGGTGCCCGTCAGTTCTGTAGGCGATGCGGATACCAGGCTGCTCATCACGGTAGGCGTCCATCAGCATAGCCGAGAACATGAGACTGAAGAGGGTGGGGGCCAGTACGCAGCCCTGCTTCACTCCGTTGGTCACTGCGAATGCTTCGGATACCGTCCCGTTGTCAGTGACGCGCGCCGTCATCCCGTCATGAAGCTGACGCACCATGTGCGTGAACCGCTCAGGACAACCAAATTTCTGCATGACTTTCCACAGTCCGTCACGATTCACCGTGTCAAAGGCTTTCGTTAGATCCACGAAGGTAGTGTATAGGTGAGTTCGCATCTCCTGAGACTTCTCTTGTAGCTGGCGGGCGGCAAAGATCATATCGGTTGTTCCGTGGTGTCGGCGGAAGCCACATTGGCTTTACGGGAGCAGGCTTTGCTCTAGGTGACCGTTAAGACGATTGAGAAGGATACGGGTGAAGATCTTCCCGGCGATGTTGAGCAACGAGATGCCTCTGTGATTATCACAGAGTTGCCGGTTCCCCTTCCGTTTGTAGAGATGGACGATGGTCGCGTCTTTGAAATCCTGAGGAACTTGTCCTTGGCACCACATCTCCTGGAAGAGTGTTGTGAGTTCTGCCATCAGCCGGGGCCCACCGTGCTTGTAGACTTCCGGTGGGATTGCGTAGGATCCCGGTGCTTTACCGCTGGAAATCTGCTGCACGGTCCGGATGGTTTCTGGTAGGGAAGGCGGCAGATCCAGGTCATTGTTCGTGTCCACTTGAGGGAGCCGGTCAATGGCAGCAACGGAGATGGCTGATGAGCAATTAAGGACACTTCTGAAGTGCTCGGCCCAGCGCTTCAGAATTGGCGATTTCTCTGTCAGCAGTGTTGTGCCGTCAGAGCTGAGCAGGGGTGCGGACCCCTTGATAGAAGGGCCGTAGATGGCCTTGATGGCTTTGAAAAAGTTTTCCATTTCATTGCGGTCCGCATACCCCTGGATTTCTTCAGCCTTTCGGATCATCCAGGCATCCTGCATCTCCCGCAGCCGTTGTTGTACAAGGCGCCGACATCTGAAGAAGGCTGCTTTGGTGGCGTCAGTCCGTAAGTCCATGTAGGCTTTGTGTAGTCAATTCTTCTACGTGAGTACGATGCTGATGTCGGCGTCATTGTCGTCAAACCAGTCCTGGTGTCGACGGCGTGCGCATCCGAGGACATCGAGGGCGGTGGACTGGATAACATTTTGCAGTTGACACCATCGTGTCTCCACGGTAGCGTTATCATCTGGAGCATGCAGATCCTCCAGTTTCTCGGTTATTTGGTTGCTGAACTCAAAACAGTGAGCAGGCAAATTTAATAAAATTGTATTTAACTTACATGGTGGCCTCTTACCTTGGGGCCTTCGTCGGGGTTGCAGTCGGAGCCTCATCTGAGAGATGACGAGGCGGTGATCTGTCCAACCATCGGCATCGCGGATCGCCTTGGTTACCAGCACGTCCTGTCGATCTCGCCTCCGGACGAGAACATAGTCCACCAGATGCCAGCGCCGCGACCGAGGGTGCATCCACGTGGCCTTCTCCCACGTCGGAAGGCGGAAGAAGGTGTTGGACAGTAGGAGACGGTGTTCCGCACACGTGCGCAGAAGAAGGAGGCCGTTATCGTTACAGCTACCGAGACCGTGGGGACCCAGCACTCCCTGCCAGGCAGCGTGGTCCGTCCCGACGCGGGCATTGAAGTCACCAAGAACAATTAACTTGTCCTCTTTCGGCACAGTCGCCAGCAAGGCCTGCAGGTCCTCGTAGAATTTGTCCTTCGCCGCACCAGAGCTCGGCATTGGGGGAGCGTAGGCGCTGATGACGGTGGCGAACTGGTTTCCCCGAAGAGGCAGGCAGAGGCTCATCAGGCGATCATTGATACCCTGTGGCAGACAGGGCAGACGTCCAACAATGTCGTTACGGATGGCAAAGGCAACACCAGCGTCGCGTCGCTCTGCCTTTGGCCGGCCGCTCCAGAAGAAAGTGTAGCCGGCCCCCACCTCCTCCAGCTGACCCTGCTCAGAGAATCGGGTCTCACTGAGAGCAGCAATGTCCACCATGTAGCGCGCCAGTTCCCGAGCGACTACCGCCGTCCTCCGTTCCGGCCGGTTACTTCTAGGATTGTCTAAAAGGGAGCGAACATTCCAGGCTGCTAATGTGAGTGGACTCATCAGAGCAGCCTGGAGAGTATGGCGAGGGGGATGGGGACGGGGATATTTTTGTTTGTTTGAGTTTTACGACCGCGTATTTTGCGATCTGCGAGCCGCGGCCGGCTGCAGAACACGTGAGACCCAGCAATTTTTTAGGGCACATTTCCAGCCCCTTCCTCCGCGAGGAGGCAAGCAGTGCTATCCCTAAATAGGGCTGCTTGGACATCCCAGACGGCTTCCGAACTCCACTATGGGTCACGGATTTGTTTTAGTGGGAGAACGACCCGAGTTAGTCTGGGCCGCCTACGGGGTTGCTGTCGCCCCCACCGTAGGACTTTTTGAGAGGGGGGGAGGTGGGAAGTTCGGGAGTCAGACATACCGGGTGTGGAGGCACACACAACACCGGAGACCCTCACCTGGTTAAGCCCGCCGGTCGTGACGGTTGTGCGGGGTGTGGCCGCTGGGAAGAACCCAACTTCGAGGAGCCACAGGTGAGAGTTGGGTACCAGTTAGAGGCGGCCACAGGAGCATTCACCACCTGTACGAGACAAATGGAGCGACCAAATGCAAGCTGTGTGGTGCTGCCCCTCACTAGTACCCCTACACCCCAGACACACACGCACACACGACAGTTTGACCGTCGTAGTCTGACGATGTCCACCGTATGCTCATGGGAAATTTGAGCAGGGACGGTGACTTGCGCGTGATTTAGTTTAAAGTGATAGTAGACTTGCGCTGCATCTACCGCACACTCTCCTCCTCCCCCATCTGAGCCCGGTGTCAAGACAGAGTCAAGAAGGCCGGAGACGGGAGAGGACGCGGGTGGTTGCGCGGTGGTTTTCCCTAAGTCATAGCCACCCTAGGCGTGCCACCACACCTCCAATGTTCGGCATTTGTTAGCGGAGCGCAACCCGAATAACGCATACCGTGCCCTGATGTGGCCCGCGTGTTGGTCCAACGCATCTACCACGTGCCCCGTTGAGTGGGGGCAGACACACATACAACAGTTCTGTGATAGTTTCAAGCGCGTCAGATTGCTTATAGTGAGGAAAATGCGCTGAGCAGTTGACGTCACTCTTTCCCCCACCTCCACAATCAGACCACCATCCGAGCCGTTTAGTTGTCTGATGTGGGAGTGGGTGCATTGGCTGACGGGTCAGCGTACCCATCTTCGCGTGCCTCAGCACGTCCTGGCCCCCATAATGCACACCCCAGGATTTACTTACTCAGTGGATATGGAAAAGCCATCACCCTCTGACTCCCTGTCCACTTGTCAGCCACTCGACATACACAGCATATACACTGGGCCAACGGCGTGGTCTGGTGTAAGCGTTCGTCGTCCGTCCTCACTAGGTGGCTGCTCCAGCGCAGTTTCAATTGTTTTAGCTGAGCATAAATGCTGAGAAGGCTCGTTCGTTCCAACAATTCCGTGTCCTCTATCCGTCTTGCCAACTCAGCTTTAGTATTCTGCGGAGACAGCTGAGGTGTGAGTGGTTGAGCTTCCGCGCCTGCTTTGGTAGATCAGCTACAGCAGCGTCGGCGATAGAACAGCTTTGTACATCTTGAGTTTGGTGCTGAGGTGGAGACCGTGTCGATTCCAGACCACGTTCTGCATGCGTCCAAAGGCTTGGCTTCCTTTGGTGCTCCGATGAGCGATCTCATCGTTGACTTTGGTGCTGTGGGAAAGATTGCTGCCCAGCTACGTTAAGGTATCCACAGATTTCAGTTGGGCGCCGTTGACATTAATGTGAGCTGCGGTGCAGATGGTATTTGGCGGCGGCTGATTCATCACAACCGTTTTCTCCGTGCGGATGCCAAGTCCGAAGTTGTCACACACACACCTGTCATGCATTCATGGACTACAGTGGAAGTGTTTGCACTGACGGCTGCAAAATGGCATCACTGATTGGTTCTCCATTAAAGGCGATTGATTCGGAACAAGAAACAGCGAAACGGACGCTCCACTTCCTGTCGTGTGTCCATCTGAACAATGAAAGAATTTACGCGAGGCGAGGCCCTCCGAAGTACTGGCAGCTGTGGACAGGTCTGATGCGGTAGATAGTAGACTTGCGCTCCATCTACCGCACTCTCTTTCTTCCCTCATCCGTCTGTGTCTGGTATCATGGCATAGTCAAGAAGATCGGAGACGGAAATGAATCAGCTCCCAGGGCGTGGGAGAGCGGAGTGTGGGATGAGCCTGCACCCAGGTTCGGCATTTTTGATGGGACTGCATCCCAGAATATTAACGCCTGACGTACCCTGATTTGGCCACCGTGTTGCTCCAGCGCGGCCCGTTTAGGGGCACGCCTTACGCACCTACGTGTATACATACCATTCAATGTCAATCAAAATCCTAAAATGTGTTTTTCTAAAAAGGGTAACTTTTGGTTTTAAAAAGGTTCTAAAGTACCGAATAATTTCGAGCCTTACCGGCCGTTACACGTAAATCCAAGGTTTCCAAAAAAACATGCGCTATCTATTCTGTCCAAGAAAAGGGAGGTCAACCATTTCTCATAAAATTTGCAATAGACGTTGCTCATATTGTATACTTCCTAGACGAAATTAATGAATTGACGGATACGAAGTATTACAAATGAACATTTCAAGGTCTTTAAAAAGTCTTCAAATTATAAACTTTTTTAAAACCGAAAGCTCCTAAAAGAGTACAAAAAAGAATCGTTTTGTGTATGTTTTCTACAAAATATATTCGTATTTATAAGGAGAAAATGCATACTACTTACTTAGCTTCTCGCAGGTGGTCGTGCTAAAGTCTGCCTCCTTTAGGTGGCTAAAATATTAGTATTACAATCCTGCTACGTAATTTGTTCGAATTGAAAACACCTTTCAGAATTTGGGTTGGCATTTCAGGAGCCAGGATATATACTCTATGTCTCTTAGTGCTGCTAACGCTTGAAACGGTTCGTCTATCTGTATAGTTTTTGATACTGCCTATTCAGTTGTTTGATGTTCAGTTTTTGCCGATTTTTGCATTAGTTCACTGCGTGTTACAAATAGGAATTGCAGGGTGGTCAGCTAAACTGCCCTCAAATAAACTGAACGGATCCTTAATAAACGCATTTAACCTACCCCGATTTCGACAGACGCATCAGTGTACAGGTTACCAAGTGGACCCCTAAGGGCTTTGCGGGGTTTGAGAGTGAGTTCCAAAGCAGAGCGGTACGAGTGAGTCCCGTAAGCGATCGGTGAGTGTTCATGAACGAGTGAAATCACGACCAATAATGACTCGGACGCGGATGGCCAAGCCATCATCACTTCAATTAAACCCCCAAGCTATGCTCGCGACAGATGCTACTTTTAGTATGCATGGGATCGCGTGGCCACTACTTATTTTAAATACCGCTCACGTTGTGCCTCTTATACCCTTTTTGGCGATGGTATCTGATGATGGGCTCAAAGAAGAATGGGCTCGGAGAATACGAAACTTTAGGTCAATAAAAGTCTTGTTTCAGCGATCGCATCATCTCCTCCTGAATCAGCACTGCTATCAACATGATAGAGGCCTTCCTCGTTTCAGTATTCAAGCTTTTGTTTTTAGTTTTCAGAGAATAATGAATCCCATATAGCACGCACGAACTCGTTCGTTGTAATTTCATTCATATGCTGGTGCCTTTTCATTGTGGTTGCTTGTTTGAATTTTAGAAAATACGCAGTCCTCAACCTTACATGGACTCATTTACTCAAAGTTTACAGATTCTTGCAGACGATCTTAAGACAAACGTGTCCTTGTTGGTGCAGAACATCTGTTCCGCTGCAGACCGAATTTCTCAGCGTGCAGGTAATTTATGCGACTCACACATTCCAGTATTTCGCCTATTTTTTTTCTTATAAAATGTGGCAGGGCACAGCTGAACACTTGAAAGGTTTGTCTGGAGCCATGAGAATTGTGTTGCAAATGTTATACACGTGGTAGTAGACATCAGGTTTCAGGTAAACGTTGTTTGGATTGCTGCATTACACTTATCCGCACTATCCAGCACCAAGTGTTGCAACATGAATGTTACAAAGCCCAGTCCAGACACGAGTAGTGTGTGTGTGTGTGTGCCTCGTTAACTGGCCGTGTGTGTGTGGTGGTACACCCAGGGGCGGCTCCGGCCACGCCAGCCACCAGCGCCCTCTTCCATTTCCGGTCTTCTTGACTCTGTCTTGACACCGGGCTCAGGTAAGGGAGGAGGAGATAGTGCGGTAGCTGCAGCGCAAAGTTACTATCACTTAAAACTAATTCACGCGCAAGTCACCGTCCCTGCACCACCTGGTGTGGAGCATATGGTGGATCTCGTCGACATCGACGGTCGAACTGTCACGTATATACAACTGTGACTGTGACTGTTGAACCGGGAATTCAGATCCCAGGGTGGACGCCTACGAGGGGGATGGGGTTCCCTGATGATGAGCGCTAAAAAAATCTTAACACTCGTTAACTTTCCTTGCCTTGAGCTACCGTTTCTGTGCTTAGACGCCAGAAACTGCGTTCAATGGACCAGAAGTGGCAGATTGCAGAAGAACAGAATAAGTTTTATCAGACGAAGCAAATGTCCATACTGCTTCGTGACTTTTGTATGCTCAAGTCCGTCTTATTCCAATCACATACTGTAAGCATGAAATTTGCCCATTCCATCCATATGAGAACTTCTCGCTCCCTTTGAGACCTAAACCCCAGTAAAAACCTTTGGAAAAGGACAACTAACATGTTTTTTTTCTTGTGAAGGGAAGTAAATAAATTTTATAATTAACTGATAAATTTTGCAGAAGTGAACTGACTGTCTGTTGAAGTAACCAATGCGTCCTGGGTCGGTGTTTTAAAAAAATCTACCGCCGTTTCGTACACAAAAACCAAAAAATCCAGTTCTTCTGCATGAGAGGAGAGGGGAAGGAAAAGGTAACTATCTCCATTGCCCTTTCCTCGACACTTTGGCCGACTGTTGAACTTGATCGTAAGCCTTTGCTGTGGGTCGCTGGGGCTAAAATCAAAGACGGGAAGAGATGTGATATTTGGAGGCATTGAAGTCAAAGGTTTACGTACCATACTCCTAGTGCCATTACTTAATAGAGTAGAACAACTTTAATGCGACTGTTACTGCGTGTACATCAACGCTCTCACTCTCTCCGTCCACGGCGTCGTACGCAAGGGTTAAGCCCTTGCCTGATTCGCGTGTTTCTATTGGTCCAACTGTGAGCGCCCGCCCTTGTCTGTTGGCCCCTGAAGGCACGCTAATTGGTGACTCACACGCGGACTCCTGCGAGTCGGCGGTTCTTTGTCAAGTGTGACAGCCGGTAGACGAGAGGGCTGCCTCATGTTCTGGGTCGTCCTAACACCCACTCTTGTGGCAACCTAACAGAAATTCTCAAAGAGATAGGTCCTTGTCGGGGGAAGCTGTCTCTGAGATCTGGCGTTTCAAGTGGTGCATGCTCCAATCCGTCTTGGTCAGCTGTTTCGACCGACTTGAAGCCCCAACGTCAGAGTCTGTAAGCTATGCAGCCCATTCAGGGTACAAGCACGATTGTGTTATAGGCAGTCTCTTTTGTTTTTGTCTGCAATGTTCCTCTGTCTGTAGTACTAGCCATTGTGCGGTTGTTGTTGTTGTTGTTGGTGGTGGTGGTGTTAGTGGTTGGGGTGGTGGTGGTGGTGGTGGTGGTGGTGGTTCTCGGTTCCTTCTCCATGTGGCTCCTCTGTTGCATGTGTGATCTGAGCTTGATAATATCACAGAGCAATAAGCGCCGTGGGTTGAATGGTTGTCAACTGATAATTGCACTCAAACTTGGCTGTCAGTCTAATGTGTGTTGTGTGGAGTGACTAGTGTCCCCTAAAGGGGCCACATGGTAGATGCGTTGGACCAACATGGGGACCACATCAGAGCATGGCAGGCGTTATTCGGGTTGCGCTCCCATAACAAATGCCAAATATGGAAGTGTGATGGCACGCCTAGGGGCCCCGGCAGCACCAGCCACCTGTGCCATCACCAATCTCCGGTCTTATTGATTCTGTCTTGACACAGGGAATAGGTGGGGCAGGAGGAGAGAGTGCGGTAGATGCAGCGCAAGTATACTATCACTTTAAACTAAATCGCGCGCACGTCACCGTCCCTGCCCAACCCTTCCATGGAGCATACGGTGGACATCGTCAGACTACGATGGTCGAACTGTCGTGTGGAATGACTTACTGGTGATGGCTGCGATGTCTCCTTCTTAACGTGCCATTCTGCACTCTCACGCATGTGAGATGTGATCTGTTCAACCCCTGTTGTGTGAAATCCTGGTGCTTGTTTTTGGTGGGCCAGGTCGTGTACGTAGTACACGTAGACGATGTCACCAGCAACTGCGCCCACTCCCACATCGGACAAATTACCGGCTCGGACGGTGGTATGATTTTGGGAGGGAAGGAGAGAGTGAGGTCGACAGCTCAGTGCATTTTCCTCACTATAAACAATCTCACGCGCTTGAAACTATCACAGTGCGCTAAAAGCCGTGGCTTAGAAGGTTGCCAAGTGACGCGATAACTCAGACCGCGTGGTCAGACCGGGGTTTGTTTTGTGTGTAGTGGCTGACTGGTGGTTATGGCACTCCCACTCAGTGGGATCCGAGCCAGGTGTGGTGGCATGCCCACGGGCGGCTCCAACCGCGCCAGCCACCTGTGCTCTCTCCCATCTCCGGTCTTCTTGACTCTGTCATGACACCGGGCTCAGGTGGGGGAGAAGGATAGAGTGCGGTTGCTGCAGCGCAAGGCTATTATCACTTAAAACTAATCCAGGCGCATGTCACCGTCTCTGCACCACCTGGTGTGGAGCATACAACGGACATCGTCGGACTACGACGGTCGAACTGTCGGTGGTAGTGGTGTTGGTGGCGGTGGTGGTAGTGGTGGTGGTGGTAAACAGAACAGTTATGTTTGTGTGACTGGGCCCGCTTTCTGTATCTGCCATCGAGCTATGCTCGTCCGATAACTGAGTAATCACTTGAATTCATCAGGTGATATAACCATGGCTCTGCCTCATCATCATGAGCGTCTTCCTCGGACTTGTTGCATTATCAGCCACATCTCTCGACGTCAGATTGGTTGCAGAAAAGGACCACTTCTTTCCAGCAGTGAAACTGTATTTGTGAACGATACAGCCCAGGCGACAGAGAGCAAGCCCGGTAGGTCAAGTGGACAGAGCGTTGGAAGTAAATGGTCACTTCATAAAGTTTTATTCGCATCAAGTTCGAAACGTCCTTAGGTTCAAATCCGTATCGAGCTCGATAAACTAATCACCGTGCACACATTTCATGCACGGGTACATGACCGAATTCCAAGGTCAACCTGCGACCACTCATATGAAAACCTTGAACTGATTTGCTAGTCTAATTAATACTTTCATGTCGTTGATGAACTGGGGTTCAAGCTTTGGGGGCGTTGCAATGTCACTGACCACGAACAGAAATGGCTATTCCGGGGGTTTTTATTGTTCTCAGTAACGCTTCTCAGCAATGCCGATTTTTTGTACTGGATATACTCGTCTCATAATTGTTCTGCTCACACTGCTGACAGGTGCTTTCGTTAACTGAACATTTTTGATGCATGACCTTCTGCTCCTTTTGTTATCCATTAAACGTAAATGACACTTCAAATCAAATGGACTAGTTGTTTCAGAGCAAAAGCCAACTTAAGAAAAACATTTTGTTTTAATATCATATTTGTATATGGTTTCACTGTACTGTTTCAGTTGCCCTGTCGGGTGAACCAGGAAAAAAATGTGCTTAAACAGGGTTTGCAGTCGTAGTGCTGTTAGATATATTTTTCCTTACCATTAAGTTTTGACATAGGTTATCTCTCGTGTGATGTAGGTTTTTGATGTAATTCTTTGTTGTAAGTTAGGGTACCGAATGACTAGAAGAGCACTTTCAGGGATTAAAAGAACTATTCTCATGACTATGGAGCAGAAGAAGCTTACAAAGGTCTCCTTCTTATGTCTAGCCTTGATTACGCAGGATGGGCAAAGTTGAAAGGAAAACCGGTTGAGTTGGTGAGACAGTTAACTCACGGTCGAGGTAAGCAGGGCACAGCCGACTGGAGACTAGTCTCTCTTGTCTTTTCTGCCCGTAATAAAACTAGCCGCTGTGTGACTGATGGCGGGCTGGATAGTGACCTTGAAGGCAGAACGAAACGAGTGGGTTCCGTTAGCGATTGGTGAGCGTTCAACAATGGACAAAGAACAGAACCCATCTTTGCGGGCAGGCGATTGGGAGCATTTAAAACCGTTAAGTAGTAACGGATGTTTGAAGGACACGAATGAATGCGAAGGTTCGAGTCCTGGCGGTATATTTACGATCGCATCTACTAATTACGTTCGAACATTTTAGTTATCGACCGACCCCTCCCAGTAACTGATCACATGAAAATTTTATTATTATCGACGAAAGCAAGCGGAACCTTTGTCCTCTTAAACTACTGCATCTCAAACCATGTAAAGCGAAAAATTACAAAAAACTGCTATTGAAAAGGTTTTGGATCTACGTTCAAACTGTGGGCATTTGAATAAACACCACACTTCATTTTAAACAAAATATTGGCATAAAACTATATACAAGCTGCGCAAATGGCTCTTTGTAAATGGTATTTTACTTACTCAGTTGTTTAAATGGACAAGCTTTATTTCTATTAGCACATGACCTAACTCGTTTGGCGATAATTCTCATGCGGTAGGCATTCCCGCTTTTCTAACGAAAATCCTTAATTCTAGCCAACGTAATATTACTTCTTATCTTTCTTTTATGCCTTAATTTCTCTTAAAGTATTTAATTATTAAGTGGGATTTTCGTTCAATGCAGTTGAGCCGGTGTCCGAGTGATTAATGCACACTACAGGGACCACGTTGTTTACGGCATGTCATGCTCGTATTGGCTCGCCCACAGGGACGCGGCTACCAATGACAATCGAGGCAAGAGGGGTGTGCGCACACGTAGGGAGCTAAAGTACGCAGAAGGGGAACTTGACAGAATAGGGTGGACAAATATTATACCGGCGGACGGTACCAGCGCGCAGCGGGGATAATGTAATTAAGCCGGCCGAAGAGGCAGCTGCCCTATTCTGTGCCCTAAAAATTGATGGGAGAGGGGGGACCGCGTGTTTCCCTCTGAATCACACGCGCGTGAAAGTGAGCCCGTCGATTAAGACTCGCAACGCTGACAACAGCCGGTACTTCCAAATGCGAACACGGCGTCCACGCTGTTTCCTGGAACCAGGCCACGTCTAGGGCCCGGGGTGCCACTCACATGGGAAATGACTAGTGGCCTCAGCTTTTGAAAAGACTCGCAACCTCAGCATTTTCCAACCGTCATAAAGAGCAACTTTGCAGACATATTCTGTATTTTGAAAGTAATCGAAACAAAGCAGACCGACAAAAAACAAACCAATTTTTTAACAAAGAGAAACTAAGATATGAAAACATTGTAAAGCCGTGACTCTCCCGCAGGCCCTGCTCAAACCAGATGTTTGGTAGTTCAGGTTCGACAGCCCAGTTCTACAAAAGTTTGACCCGAACCTTACGGTGGTTTGAAATCCGAAAACAGTTCGAGAGAAGCGTGTTCCGTGGGTTGCCATCAGCACAGGGTCATGGAATTGCTTGCCGTCGTTTAAGGCATGCCGCTACTGTTATTGAACCCGAAACGTTCTTACCAATGTTGTGACTTCCGCTTTCACTCCTGCCTGTCATCTTCCGGGTAGGTCTTTCTGCTCGGTCATCTTCCACTGATATCGCCGAAAATGCAGAAGGTGCTGTCTTTATCCTCTGGCCCTCTCTATCGCTCGCTCTCTCTCTCTCTCCCCGGATATGGTTGCGGTCTTGAATTAAAATCTGCTCCTCTTGATTACTCTACTCCATCGCCTCCCATGTGGGTCGCGTCCTGATTCGAGTTCCACCTTGTCCATGGGCCAGGACACCGCCGCCAGACGAACCGATTAATGGCTGCAGGAGCCCCTGGCTTTAGGGTAATCTGAGCGGCAATATAAGGCGATATCTTGTCATTATAATCGTGCTGGCCCACCGCATCGTTTGCGACCGCGAAACAATCATGGCTAGGGCACTGGTGGAACTCATTATTTGACTGCACTGGGAGTTGTTCTCCCTGGTAGAGTCCACAACTGCCGCTACCATTTGCTCCTCTAAACCTCACATCGCTGGCATAAAGGCTCTTCTGACGAGTGCCAGGATTCGCCGGCAGCTGACAGCAGTAACCATGATGCCTACCCAAGATGTCAGTAGACCTGCACAGCCGTCTCACTGGGTAACCGGCAGTTGGCCCAGAAGAGGGTGGTAGCCGGGTAAAGGCACTCAAGTTCCACCTGCAGGGTTCACATCCCCTGACGGGTCCGCATCCGCACTGCTGATAGATCGCGCCCACACCCTGTCTGTTGTTGTGGACACACTGCAGATTGTGCGGTTTGGTGTTGGACTGCGGAGTAACCTGACTACCCGTCGACCTCTTCGGTGGTGGGGGTTGCGGTGCCATCGGTACCGGTAGCAGATTGTGCCGATTATTGGAAGCCCGTTCCTGTGGTCCTGGAGCCGACCCCTTTGAGCTCCCCCTCTCCGGCATCGGTGAGGTGCGTTTTATGCTGGGCAAATCGCTAAACCTCTGACTAGGAGCCCCGACTTCCAAGACATCATCCAAACTAGAAGACCGCCGGGGGACCCATGGCGTGCCTCTCCGCCTTAAAGCTGGCTTAGCGTCAGACACGTTTGATACCGCGACGGATACTTTGGTGGTGTGGGCAGTTTTGCCCTGTGCAGAGCCTGGGACCTTGCCAGCTTTTCCAGCCGACTTGAAGGACACGGTAGAAGGTTGCCTTGCAGTTGCGTTCTTGCTAGCCCAACGACTGCCAGCACCGCCAGCTTCAATCTCATCTTTGGTACTGCGTGCGGTACGTGGCCCGGGTGAGGCCCAGGGCGTTTCCGTCCGTTTTAAGCTCGGTCTACTTTCCGACTGTGGTGGAACCTTTACAGACAACTTTGGGGTACGGGTGTCATCCGCTTGTACGACATATACAGCGTTGCTGTCGTCCGCCATGGAATCTATCGGTGGAAGTTCGTAGTACTTGGCGTTCGCCTGGTCCAGATAGTGTCTGTGTTCTGGATGGTCTTCTGAAATAGGCGGCATTATTAGCTTCACCAAGTGATTTGGCGGTTCTTTCACTTCTTCCACAGTCTCCCTTGATGCATAGTTTAAAGCATTGTAGTCTTCCACAGGCTGCTGGTTGTAAATCAGGGTTACTGCCTCCGTCTGCTCATTTGTGCCGCGGAAACCTGTTACTTTCGCTGAGACTGCGACACTTCCCTTGGCATCGGAATAGCTGATCATGTTGCTGTTTGGCACGGAAAGAGCCCTCACATTTACCTCCTGTTGGTTTCCCCATGTCATAGAAGCTGGACTTGCTGATAGCACAAATGAGTTGGGATTAGGCCTTTGGGACACCCTCTCCCCTTGGTCCTGCAGCACCACTGGTAGTGTGACCTTCGAGGAGGCTCTGCTGAGCCCTTCTGTGGCTTCAGTGTTCACAGCCCAGGAGGGAGCAGGTATAACGGTACGTACCATGACACTGGTAACGGCCGGTCCGCCTGGCCACTGACTCGACCGCTCGCCAGGGACCATACGACTCCCACCGCTTCTGGCGGACATTCGCATACCCGACGACCCCTCTGGCGTGGACGATGCCGTCAATTTCGTATTCGTAGTGTTGATGCTGGGTTGGTTCTGTCTGGAATACTCGAGCGCATCGTACTCCTGACTTCCAAGACCGGACACATCAGACACTCTCTTTTGGGAGTTGAGGGACATCCGGTCACGCGCTAGTAACGCAGAGTCCAGAGAATACTTTACCGGAGCCTCAACTGGGTTCTGCTGCACGGACACGTAACTGCCCGGTCTCCCAAAGTTCATGCTGAATCCCAATTTGACAGAGGACTTCTCTTTACTATTGCCATCAGGACTCATGTGTATGTTGAAGAGGATGTCGTCTGGTCGTACAACGCTGGAAGCATGTGCGACTGCTAGGGGTTTTGTAACGGAGCCGCCGTGGAAACCTTCTGTGCCAACTGCTTGCCGTCCCTCGAGAAACCCCAGCCTCCCTGAAGTGGAATCGGGTCTGTCGAGGTGTTCGGGTGAATTTATCAACGCCGTGTCTACTTGAAGTAAAAGTGAGTCGTCATTAGACTCATCGCGAATCGCGGTTACAGAGTTTCTGCTGGATGCCGTCGTGATGGATATCACGCCTACCGACTCGAGGGTTGACCAGGAGAGGTCGAGGCCACCCATCGTGCTGTCTTCGTCAAAACCAACGTCATTCAACCAGTCCTTGTTTAAATATGCACCGCCACCTGCATTCGGCTTGGGCATAGACAGCAACCCGGTTACTGCCACATCGGTCTTAGAGCATTCTATGGTGCGATCAACTTTCAGTGTCTCATCGTCATCTACTTTAAAATCATCGTCCACGATCATAATTTCCTCAGTCGTACCCAGAGAGGCCAAAGATTGCGGTTTTGCTTGTGTGGAAGTTGAACGGTTTATGCCTTTGGTAAGAGTCTTGTTCTGTAAATGTGCAGGGTGACTGGCTCGATATCTCTCTTGAACGCTCTGTTTGCTCTTGACAACATCTTCAAGTACCAAATATTCCAACTGCACTTGTCACAATAGACGCTGTTAACGGTTTGACGGCCGCCATCAAGTGTGGATCAGTTGTTTCCGCTGAATACTGCTCAGATATTGTCGATACCTCCGCCACCAAGACATATGCGTCAGATGACTTTGTGCGATCGATGTTAGAATCTTTGAATGTCGTATGCATGCCCCTGGTAGCAAGCGTTGACGGTTGGTCATCGAATTCAGAGGTTTTGTGGGTCGCTTCATCGGCTGCGTCGTTTATAGATGCATGATGGAGCGGCAGATTATGCGAGGATCTTTTAGATTTTCCGATGGAAAGGCGTTCTGGAATAGACTTCCTGGCTGACGTGACGGATGCAGAAACTGCCCCCTGCGACTCTGGTAAGTCGCTCGGACAAGCGTACACCCCAGACTCCCCCGCAAGAACTTCCGTCAACCCATGTAACATGGGTTTCAATTTGGACAGGATATCTAATTGATAGTTTTCGGGTAGGTTCGACCTGTCTACCTGCAGTGCCTCAGCAAGGCTGTCAAAACTGAGGCCATTTAATGAAGAAAGCGATGATCTTCCCTTGATTGCCGGATTGTAGGTGTAGTCGAGTTTGATACGAAAACGACACTTACCTCCTTGCTCATCATAGACACTACCGGGCGGCGGTTGTAAAAAACCTTCGACGGTTGCTGCGATGACGCTATCATCATCGAATGTCGTGTTGGCCCCATTCTGTAGTCTGAACTCGCTTCGAAAGAGTTGATTTTTCGACGTCCTTCTCCAACTTTCATTTCCCTGTCCCGAACCACGTTGGTTGGAATTTTGTTGTAATTCTTTGATAGAGTTTTGTTTCTCTATTTGGTCGATCTTTTTGGCGTAGAATTCCACCAGACGGCCAAAACGACTCGATTGCTGCGACATGCGGTTGAACTTGCTAAGGTTTCAAGTGTATTTGAAATTCAGTACAGTTTTAGTTAGTTTACGCTGACTGCATGTTCATCCATTGCACGCATCATGTTTGATAACGGCGAGTGGGCGTTGAAATGCGCCATATTTTTAAATTGTATCGATTTGTCGTATTATCGCGCGGTCACATGTTTCTTTGAAGGCCCAAACACACATCTGATTGGTTTGATTACACATGGCCATGCGCCTATTAATGGACGCTCGCATCGAAGTACACATGGCATACCATAGATCTAAATGCCCTTTTAGCGAAACGTGTAATCCCTATCTGGCGATTTAAGTGCTAGATTAACAATTTAAGTGCAGAAAAGCAAGAGCTTCGTGGCGCAGTGGATAAGAGGATGGATGTGGGCAGGAAGGTCCGAACCCGACGCTGGCTTCTAGAGCATTCAAACAACGAGACGATCAACGATCCTCTCACGCATTGCTTATTTGAATTAAATCAAGCGAGCTATTTTTCAGTACAACCTTATAACTTGGTCAAAGTCGATCTAAGAGATCGACTTGGCAGACTTGCATTTTTCCACAAGTCGTGCCTGAGTTGTGAGACTTCAATAACAGCCCTCAATGCTATTCAAGAGCAGACAAACTAGCCTCTATATCAACACTTGGAAATTATACGGATGTACGAAAAAACCACGGGCAATTTATCTCCCTCTCAAGCGTCTCCAGGCCCTAATGCAGTGCGTATATCCTATACTGGCTGTCTAACGAAAAGATTCGGAAGTTCAAACCACTATGGATACCCTTAACAAGCAGAGTGGCCCCTCGTACGCTTGTTTGCAATAAAATACCGAATCACAAGTGTAGCCCTGCATCTACTGGGTCTTTCCTATCAAAACCGCCAAGGGGTTGCGGATCAGCAGTAAGCATGCTGAGGTGTGACGTCAGTTGCTAACTTCTTAAATAACGCCCTCCCGGACCAGAAATCCCATTCACAGATATGAGCATACGGCCTTTATAAAGACGTGGGGTGCACAGGTGCCTTATTGCAAGCACTGACAAGGGGGACCGGAGACGCGTTGAGACCAAATAAGGGTCAAGTATACGTTAAGGAGTCGGCATGTGGTTTAGTATAGAAGGCATGGTATCAGTGTCCTTGTGCATAGGGGCTCGAAACGTTTTAGTCTAGATAAACATTCTAGCACTTTATCTTGGTGAAAACTGCATTAAACAGTCTTATATTCTCACGAATGCGAAGATTCAGAATGTTTGAGACGTTTTCTGAGCATTTTAGGCAGTACACACCCTTACTATTCCCGAAACTAACTAGATGTACTTATTTCAATTGTTTTTAATGAACTATTTTAATATGTGTTAAAAACATCATCTCTCTCTCTCTCTCTCTCTATATATATATATATATATATATATATATATATATATAACTTATATATATATATATATATATATATATATATATATATATATATATATATATATATATATATATATATATATATATCGTACCCATTTCCCTGTAATCAGCCGTTTCGTACTGATAGTTCTGATCTTCATAGCTCAGGTCGTGCGAGCGTCGGTTGTGCTGGAGCCGTGCCTTTACTGTCGGATCCCGCAGAGGTCACCGAGTTTTTCAAAACTGGGTCAGTTGAACGATTCCTTACCAGTTCGTACCAGCTGTGAGATGGTAGGCAGTTTTAGAGGTGCTTTCTTCGTGGCTCATGCGGTCAAGTACCTTGACATTATCAATACTGTGAGACGGTGGATTCATACGGAAGGTATCCTCTAAGCCAAAGGTTGGCTTCAGCATCGGCCATGCAGCTACTCTCAGGCATCCCCAAGAAATAATCTGCTCAAAGAACAGCACCAACTTGTAAGGCTTGGCTTTCGGATATGAACCAAAACATCGGGCACCCAGGGTGTTATTAGACTTTGCTCTTTGCTTTCGAGACGGTATTTCGTTGATGGGATATAACTGTCTGAGCGTTCGTTCCTGTAAAAGTAGGTCTTTGGTTTCAGAGGAACTCGGCCTAACGCTGCTTTTCAAACAATCAAAAGCACATATCCTGTCATAAACCTCCTATTCGTCAGGGGTAAGTGAGGAGTATTTTGCGAACTTATGTTTAATGCTGTCTTTAGACATTGTTCACCGCTCAGAACTTAGTGTCGTTTAGCATTTGGTGACCCTATTCCGAGTGCCTATTTTAACGCTGCGCCTCTCGCATGTAATTGCACGCAAAGTGTGCTTCTCGGCCAATCATGGCTATCTAAACCGACCAATCAAATGCAAGGTCAGCTCAGACCTAATCTTGCACAAGATGTTGTGATTCCTGTCGCACCCTGACTAGGGGTCGCTGGCTCTACCGGGTTCAGTCTTGCGCCTTCGTCGGGTCGTCAACTTGTCCCAAACTATGAAATATTTCTGTAGATACTCGAATATCCTCTCGACTGGAATACAGCCCCTGTTTCTATTTGGGACCCGTTCGTAGTGGCTAGGGTCTCCCTATAACTTAATTTGTTGAGGAAAATGCACCATACCGGGATGACATCCGCTCAAGAACGTCGGTTGGCAGCTGAGCCCGTTGCAAAACTCTATTGGCTACAGGGGGAAAAAATTCAGTTAGTCAAAACAAAGGCTCACTAACCTTGAGCCTCACTCCTTGTGGCTCCTACCAGTTTGCCCACAGAGCACCACGAGGCAGAGGATTGGAGGAGACGAAGTGTTGCGTCACAGTTTTGCAGTACTCCCATTGGGCCACAGAGCTTAAGTCAGGATTTGGGATGTCGTTGAAGGGGCAGTAACTCTCCACCGCCGTGTTCAGCGCAACCGTCCACACAACAACATCATTCTGGTACACATCCAGCCGCCGGAACTCGCCCTCGTGCAAACTCTTCAAGGAGTAGGTTCGCGACGTCGCAATTTTTGACTTTACAATCGCCACAAAGGTTAGCGTACGGCTGGTCATGAGGTATCTTGAGTTAGCATTGGGGGTGCGTGCAAGGTGTGAACGTCTAAAATAGGGCCTCGACCGCTTAATGGGCTCTCTAAAGACGACTACTTGCCGACCGATAGTAAGATTAAGCCCGGTGCCGAAAGGCACCCGTAGAACCTGAAGTCGGTGGGTCCGTGCGGACGGTACTGGTTTGCCCATGAGTTGGACGCGACAACTGGTTAGACGGCGCTCCAATTGAGGCAATACTTTCTTCGCGACCGAAGCAGATGGTAGTATTGGCAGTGGATCCATGCACTTTATCTGTCGTGAACCGGGTCCTTCAAACTCCTCCATCTCCCATTGGGCGTCGGGTGTGCTATAGGTGTCAGATTCCTCGTGTCGCAGTGTGTTGGTCGGACTGGCGGTAATCGCTGAGACAGTCCTCGTCTGACGCACCGCGCTCTCGAATTCTAGACGAAACTCGGTAGGCAGGTCCGAGCTCGAGGAACGACCCATGCTTTCTCTGCACTTAGTGGTGCTTCTCCTCCGCCTTCGTCCCTCCCTCTGCAGCGGATGTTGTGTTTCAGCTGGCTTGCTGGCGTCCCCACTGCCTAAAACCGAGGCCGCGCCCGATCTGTCTGCTTGCTGTTCAGGAGCGTATTTGTGGTCGACCGTTTCGTCGGACAGGGAACTCGTCGATCTGTCCGTCTTGTTCGGGTGGTTGCCCGGCTTGGTTGGTTCTACCATCCTCACGAAAGGGCCTTGGCGACGATGTAGACATTCCACTCATCCGGTGGATAAGGCGGTTTTTTCGAGCACGTAGCTCATGAAATCCACTGATAGAGAACCCTGTTCCTCGTTTCCCGCCATTCACACGAGAGAAAATCAAATGCTCGTCTTCTTCTGGAGTGGGAAAAAGGGCGTTATGTGTCTCACGGGAGATGGAACGATGCCTGAAGAGTGCTGCCTCAGTGGTTGGTTGGCCACTTCCATCTAATCCATCCCATCCAAAGTTATTGTGACTGACGATTGAGCTGTGCCAGTTAGTCCTCCTCAGGAGCGCGTTCTTCCTTCTGATGAGGTCGACATAAGTTTGATTAGAGTTCCCGGAATTCACTAAAGGTGCGAATTTGGCCAGAATCTCCACCAAGGCGTCCATCTTCCAGGCAGCCTTGGAGCTGGTGTTGAGGAGGGTGCACGAATTGTTAACGTTCCACCCCCGCATCTCGCATCGATCGATACTCAGTGCTCGCGTGGCAGAAAGCTGATGAATCTTCTTAATGAAGGCCCGTTTCTGGCGCTCTCGAAGTTTTGGATCAATTTGCCGCATTGCTCTTATTCCATTGGACCTCCGGGGCTTGCGTACGACTTTGAGGAGTACCTTGGTCTTTGCATCTGGTGATATCAGCTGGCTGAGGTCCGGAGGCTCTCCTGATCTGATGCAAGCGTGCGTGCCAGAAGGGTTCTGCTGTGGTTTTTCTCCTGCTCTTCGTCCTGCCCCCTTGAGAGAACTGGGCTGCATTACAAACAATGGCTGGTGCACCCCATTAACCAACTTCCGAATTTCGAGGGGTCTGTCTGTCCGCAGCCTCTCTTGGTCACCAATAGGTGGCGTTGCGTGGATTGTTTGCACCATCTCAGAATCTGAAATTCCGTAACCAAGAGACCTTCGTGTCAGACTGGGCATTCTAGTCGAAACCAGTTCGGAAATTCAGTGGCGTAGTCCAAACAGTGACTGGAATAAGTGTTTCGGGTTCTGTTTGAACTAAGATCTGCTTTCAACGCCATTTCTCGGCCCTCTTGCCGCTTGCAGGCTAAATTCGGCCTCACTGCACCATCCCTAATAGACATTCCCTTGTCCTGACCTTTCACAGCCTCCGTCTCAATGTCGCAAAACACTCTGGTGAAGCGCAGCGGTGACATGGTGTGAAGGCTCTCCTGCGTTTCCTCTGCCTCCACCTCCTCCTCCTCGTTCCGAAAGGTCTCCTCTCCGTCCGAGAAGGGCACAAACAGCCTTGGTGGAAAATGGGAAATTAAGTGGCTTGGAGTTGTCCCAGCTCTGTTCAATACGCACCGCCCCATCTCGTCACCCTTACCCGCGGCAGCCGTCATGTTGTATGCTCTGAAAACAGTGTACTCACGAGCCATCCTGTCCTCCTCACTGTCTTCAAGATTGGAGTCGACCTCCTCCTGCTCGTCCCCTTCCATCCCCTCCACCAAGTGGGACCTCCGTGGGGAGTCGGGGGTGATCTCTTCAATACGCGAGAGACGATTGAGAGCTTTGGTAGTGTGGGGCGAAGAATTCACCTGGGGCTGGCCATGAAGTCTGCTGCTGCTTCCGCTGCCGTGGGAGTCACCTTGGGTGTGGTTAGGAAGGCAGCCGCGGACTCTGCTACCCCCGGTGGGTTTCGGTTGTGTACGCGAGGAACTGACTCCGTCCCTGTACCACTTAATAGCTGCGCTATCGCTGCTTGAGCCTCTGTTCAAGCACTGACGAATACTGTGTCCTGTTTCGGTCATAGGCGGTTCATTCTCTCCTGCTTCATCACTAGACCTGGCAGGGAGTTTTTGGCTGCTTGGCATAGTCTTGGTGCTGACGCCTTGTGGGACAGGGCTGGAAGCCTTGAAGTCGGTAGAATTTTCCTTGTCACGTTCTTGAACTTGCTCGGATAGGCCAATTAATGGTCTCCTTCCGCAACCCTGTTCCAGTTGGACCCTGTCCAGATGGGTGCCATCAGAGAGCAGGTTAGATCGTATGGAATTTTTGAAGGCAGTAGGCAATGAGTGAAGGATTCCGCATCGGCCAGTATGCCCTTGGACTTCCCAGACTCACCGTACGGTGGGACCTGGTTAGTGGCAGTGTGATCAACATTTGAAGGCAAACCGAGTTCGCCTGCATCAAGGTCAAGACACAGCCTGTGCTCCTGTCTGCTCTTGTTCGGGACAGTGTCTTCTGAAACAGCCAAAGGACCGGAAATTTCATTCTGTTCTGATGGCTCTGTGCCAACACCGATCGTTTCGATCCGCCGGCATGTTTGCAGTTTCAGCGACATTGTGGCAACTTTATCAATCTTCGCCCCTATTCTCAAGGTCTTTGAGGCATTGTCTAACTGGGCATCCTGATCTGGGACACAGCCTTCACTGGACATGCTTGAAGACGCTGCGGTCGTTGCCGAGCCTTCTCTATTCTGCTCTATCCTTTGAACGAGTTCCAGATCCATGGAATTCGTTTTTCCATCGACAAGTTCCTTGCGTACACACTCGGAACTGATGGGCAACCGCTGGATTTCTTCTTGCCTTTCCATAGTGTGTTTTGGGTCAATTATTTCGTCGTAAAAATTACAGACAGTGGTGCCTGCAGTCGCCCCAAAACTTTGTTTCGGCGACGTACCGTCGGAAGCGGTCGCTGAACAGATCTTTCGCCCACCCCGACTTACATCATTTCGAATTCGCATGGCGTGTTCATTCAGGGCCTTGAGGCTGGAACTCACAGGAGCAGAATAGATGGTACTGAACTCGCCTAACAGAGTCAAGGCATTCTCTCGTCCTGCCATTTCCTCCCCATTTTCTTCCAAGGAAACCTGTTGAGTGGACTCTTTGATTGTCAGCGACCTTAGTGAGTTAACTTCGGCAGCCGTCGTGATACAGTTAAAAATAGCTTCGTGTTCCAACTGCAGATGGAACTTTTCAACGCCCAAAACCACCGGCTCTACCTTGCAAGCATCATCCCTAAGATGTGAACTGCTAGTTACCGAGAAGACGGGGCTTTTACTGCTTATATCAATGTCCTTCGTGGATTCCTCCAGTCGCGCGCATTCTGGGACGTTTCCACAGGTCCCGCTAACCTGGCAGGCTCCCGTGTCAGTATGTGCGGTTAGTGAAATGTTAGCTACCAGATCCAATGCAGGCTCCGTTGATAAGGTGTTGCAGATTGATCTGCAGTCCGCGCTAGCTGATCTGAAAGTAGCAACTTGCTCTACCTTATCGTCAAATTTTTCTACTTCAATTCCGGGAGCGGAATTCACCAAAGTTGCTGCTTGAGGGCCGTCCTTGTGTTGCAAACGTTTCGCAGCAGCTGAAATGATCGTCCTATCGTTAGCAGAAGCTTTCTCGGGGCTCTCGATCAGTACTGACTGTCTTCCACCCTGGAAAGCGTTCTCAGTCTCACGCAAATTAACGGGAGTTAAATCACTTCTCTGCGCCTTTTCGGCATGCTCAGTCGCACTGCCTTGTGACTCGCCCACATCTTCCAGATGTTGATTCTTGCAGAGCAACGGTCGATCACTTTCAAAGGACGATGAGTCTGCACATTTTATCCTACCCCTCACTGACCCTAGGAATTCGTCTGAAACTCTCATTCTCGGCAGCCCACAGTTCACATCCTCATCCTCCCGCGTGTCCTCGCGGTCGACTCGAACTCGTCGACAAACACTCTGCTGTCGCTGAAGCTGTTGATGTGCAGATTCGGGGCCTTTTAGTGGCAGTTGCATGCTCTGTGCAGACTTGTCTTCATGGGTTGCCGAACCCTGGCGTTCAGGCTGTGCACCAGCATGGCTTGCATCGCCCGACATTGTTGCCACAACCACGTAAAGAAGGCCGGTGTCTGCGCGACGAACCCTCTCATGACACAGTGGAGAGAGAGCGGTATGTTCTGGAATCGTGATGACATTCTCATTCACCGACGGAGGACTTATTCCTTGTGAGTTGGATTCAGCTCGCGTGGAATGTGGATGCAGGCGTACGGAAGGAACATCATCTTTACACCTCTTTGGATCTGTCAGTTGTGAACTCTGAGGTGATTTACTCCCTAGACTTTCCGGAGCAAATTGACACTGATCATCAGCCCGCACCCTTGCCGGAACCACTACTTCTGAGTATTCGGGGTTGGAAAACTCCTGAGCATTTGAGGTGGAGTTAATATTGTCTGTGGTGCCATCAACTGCAGAGGGTTCAGAGGAGGAGGAGGAGGAGGAGGAGGAGGAGGAAGACAGATCAAATGAAGACTCACTCGACTGAAACAAATAACTGAATTCATCGACCTTTTTTTTACCTGACTTCGAGGTGTGCCGCCCCTCATCTGATAACTGTTCACCTAATAAGTACGAGAGAGAGATGCTAGAAGTCGGGATGTAGGTTTGTGTGGCTGTTAGGCGACCGTCATTATCAGCAGCCGGAGGACAGAACCTGGTCCCACAAGCCGGATCGGGAGTTAAGTCAGGTTTGCAGTCTCTGTCTCGTTCCAGCTCCTTCTTTTTAGCATCTACTGGCTCACCCTCAGAGCGCATGGGGTTCCAATCAACTTCTGACGAGGACTCGGTGCTCTGTGACTGTGAAAATGGTTGAAACAAGTCCATATTTTTCATGCGTGGCATAACTCTGT
This sequence comes from Schistocephalus solidus, assembly GCA_017591395.1. NCBI lineage: Eukaryota > Metazoa > Platyhelminthes > Cestoda > Diphyllobothriidea > Diphyllobothriidae > Schistocephalus > Schistocephalus solidus. The sequence goes on along the minus strand of WEDG01000707.1, from coordinate 53,864 downwards.
TGCCATCCCGGATTTCGCGGGTACATGCATTATGGACAGCCGCCAGACTGTCTCCTAAACTCTGCCGCACATAAAACCGTCCTCCCGAAAGGCCACTTGTGACAGATTGTCGAATCAGGCACCTCTGTTTTACTGCAAATTCCAGATGAGAAATCAGTTGCCTCTCAGCATTGAAGTATCGCCATTCATCGACGAACAATCTTGTTGAGCGGTCTGGAACCCGCAGAGTTTCCATTCTTTGATCCTTGCCATCTCCCAGCAAGTTAAATGTATCAGCTGGGCTGCTGTTAACTTCCTGGTCCTCAGGTCTCAAGCCCTGAATGATAATCTCTGGAACTTTCTTTTTGGTTTGTACGCAATCTGTAGCAGGTACAGATAAACCGGAGACTTCGTATTGATCTGCAGCACATCCAGGTGTGAGAGGGCTTTCCATAACCTCAAGACTACTATGCGAGGGACTCAAAGCACGCATATTGGGGATTAGGGTACCAATGTCCATGTTCATGATCCCAGTTAGCGAGTGCTCTGCAGCCTGCGCAGACTGATGGGGATCGGTTTCTGCGACCCGCGGCAGTTTCTCCGACAAGGACGTAAAGGAGTCGTTCTCTACTTCCTTACTGTTACAGTGGACCAGTTTACAACTTGAACTGATCACATTTGAGTAGACACCAACAGGTGCTTTAACGGTTATGCCATGCCTGTAAATCTCAGTAGTGTGACAGTGCCCGGCAATTTCTGGTCTTAGTGCAATATAGTGGAGGCATTCACATTTTTCAGTTTTAATGTCGATGTCACATTCTGCAAGCACACAGAACTCTGCAAGTAGAAGCCAGCAATCTTCGATTGTTGAAACTAATCTGCGATACTCGGGTTGTGAGGCGACCGTGTCCATCGACGTGCCAGGACGAAATTCCGATACAGTGAGATGGCGATCCACTCCATTTGGTTTGTGCATCGAATCCATTGCGGTGAGTGTCAAACTCTCGGAAGTGGTTGCACAAAACAGACGAATCTGTGAGTGGGGAAACTTTGGCATGCTCCAGTTTGCCCTTCCTCTCCAAAAAAACTTCATGTTGCTGGTCTGCATCCGATGAATGTGAAATGCTGGGTGTAGAGCAGATGGAACTTAATACTTTCCCTCGACTCGCCTTCTTTGTCGATAATCCACGATCGATGGACAAACGTTCGGTGGCCTCCTGTCGGTGTGTCAAACCGGAAAGATGTGTAAACAAGCTTCTGAGTCTTGATTTCAATTTGCCCTTTTTGTTTCTTTGAATTATCTGAGAACATGGCTGGAGGTCAGCACTGGTCGCTTCGGGGGTTCTTGCGGCTGATTTTCCGGTTTCTAACGATGAGGATGCCGAACTGTCAGCAGCAGCAGGGTTGTCAGCATCCCCAAAGTCAGCAGTTCGCTTTACACGTGAACCGCTTGACAAGCCTTCAGATCGTTCGCACTTAGTTTCCATGTGTACGTGCCCTTCAAGCACTCTTCGTGAAAAATCTGTCTCAGGGTCCGAACGCGGCCCGGTAGGAGCATTTACGAAAGTCCGATCGTGCATAACTATTCCACAGCTTTGGTAAACGAGTAAAACATAAATAGTCCTCTATCTTGGAGGCCCAGAGACTGTGTCATGCCTGTCCTTGGACCATGACATAGGTGGCGATTTAAAAAGTATTGATTGCTCGCGTGAATGGCCAATCACGTGGACTTGCTACAATCCGATTGGTTTAACGGAACCAATCACAAACGAGGTCTTCCCCCGACCGTTTTGTCATCCTCTTAACAAACAGACTTGCCCGTAACCCCTTACTCGAACATTGCCGGTGTTTGTTTATTTCCAATTTTTTCGTGCTTCTTGAAAACAGCTCAACAGCTCCAACGTAATTGTTTGGGAACGACGTGGGATGTTGGTCAGACATGTGGCTGTTATCCTGTTATTTATCACCGATCCCGCCTGATTCGTTCCTTGACGTTGAGACCTATTTCGCAAGATCGAGTTTTGTTTTGCTTATGCCCCTGGACAGTGTGACACATACCTAAAGAAATGCCATACCGAAAATTGAGATGATCAACAGGTGACCGTATGGAAACTAGTATTCCTGTGACGCCTCCAGTAGCAATATCAAACGAGATCTGTTTTGCTTTAATCATTCGTATCACACACAGTACAAAAACGAACAATTTTCATCGCATTCGCATGGAATATTTCTGGTTAGCACAGTTAACTATGTGTCATAACTCACATAACCCTAATTATTCAAAATATGTACTGCAATGTATGCGAAAAACAGTGTTTAAACGGTACTGCGCTTTTTGTGCTTCTAAAAACATACTTTACTCATTTGAAGCGAATTTTAGCGTTTTCGGCCTTTCCGATTTCTTTTAGATCATTTGATGTCTAAGCGATGAAATGTTACTTCAACTGTTTCTTTTGTGTTCTCATTTAACTGAAGGTCGTTCATTTTTGGTTTGGCATCTTGGTGGACACAATAGAAACTGAGTTACGATTATTTAAGCATTTGTCTTCAATTTAGGCATATGGCATTAGTTAGATAACATCGAGAGCTGGATCGACGGCTTAGGCTATTTCCAGGGTCGGCGCAGGGACGGTGATTTGTGCGTGGACTAATTTATAGTGATATTAAACTTGCACAGCATCAACTGCACTCCTTCCTCCCTAACCCGTCTAGGCTCGCCTGTGCTCGATGTCAACACAGAGTCAAGAATACCGGAGGCGTGGTCGGGCGCTGGGGGCTGGCGCAGCCGGAGACGCTCCTGACGGTGCCACCACGGCTGAACCAGAACCCACGGAGTGCGGGAGCCATAAATGGAAAAATGCGCTTGTGCAGTAGGAGCCTGCACATACGCTCGCAATCCCGTCCATCATTTTCAGCATTTTTTATGGGAGCTCAACCGAATAACACCTGCCATACCCTGATTTGGCCCCCGTGTTATTCCAGCTCATCTAATACGCGGCCCGTTAAGGGGGCAGAAAGATTATTTGGTCACATACTATTCTTGACATATTGTTTTGTCTCCCGCTTACGTGCGCTCTAAATACGAGTAAAAATATTCAAATAGCAAATGACACGGGTTCCTTCCTCCAAGTTCGGTCATGGCTCCTTCTTAATGTGGCTTTTATGGCACTCCCTCTGCGTGGGATCCGAGCCAGGTGTGGTGGTACGCCCAGGGCGGCTCCGGCCGCAACAGCTACCTGCGCCCTCTCCCATCTCCGGTCTTCTTGACTCTGTCATGACACTGGGCTCAGGTTGGGAGAAGGAGAGAGTGCGGTAGATTCTGCGCAAGTCTACTATCACTTTAAACTAATTCACGCGCAAGTCACCGTCCCTGCAACACCATGGTGTTGAGCATACGGTGGACCTCGTCGTAATCGACGTTCCAACTGTCGGGTGAAGGGAGAGGGGCCAGCTTAACGCTCTATCCCAGCGTGATGTGACGTATGGGCCGACTGCCCAAGCCAGTTGTCCAGCGAGTCTTTGTAAAATTTCGAAGTCACTTAAAAGCAGAACAATCTACTGAAAACGGAAGCATAGATTGGGTCAATTTTTAAAAGTTCAAAAAACTACAACTCGCGGGGAAATTAGGGCTTTGGTCGGCAGTTTTGACCAGCTGGTACCAGGGGTGGCATCTAAAGGGACTCTAATGTAACTTAAGCTCACGGATTATGAAATATCGTTGGATTACTTGTGCACTTAAACGACCATTGTGGATAAGGGCAATACGGTTTCCTTTTTGGCCTATGGCTCCTTTTCACTGTCATATCCATAAAACCTACATTATCGCCATTCCCTTCTTGCATGCTACACAACCATTCGTCGCCTAACACATTTCCGTTCCGGTCTATCCCTATTCCAAATATTAGTTTAGTATGTGGCATTTCGGCCACGAACGCACACTGTCATTTTCCCTTTCACTGGTGGCTGATAACCCCGAGCGTTCTTCGGTCACCATCCCTGTAGCTGTCCGCCCTCAAAGTTGTTAGTACCGGTGTTGACTCATGTCACCTAAACCTGGCAAGCACTGCGTACGCGCATGTGACAACGTCCGCCAACGCCCTGAAACTAATCGCTCTTCCTCTCTTCCCGGATTGGTCGCAGCGGGACGAATCTAAAGCGGATTCACTTCGATTGTCACTTGCGGCAACTACTTGCTGAGTTTTCTTCACGTACATTGGCCTCATTGAAAGCTTTTCCCATCTAGACTGCCTTCCATAACTTGTGATTTGGAAACCATTCACTTGTCGATTATCGTACTTCGAGAGTACCACCAAAGTATCGTCTACACTTCAAGATAGAGATTTTATTAGTAGAGGTAAAGGACAGATCGACTCGTTGGAATTGTTTAATTCACAGCAAGCTTGTAGTTGACCTTCTTTTAGGGGGGCTGGGGCACCTCAAGGTCACTCACGAACGCCCCTGTTGCAAAGCCGCTTCACCTTATCCCTAACGCGCTGACCACTACACTCAGTTGAGCTCTCAGACGCACCTGCGCCCAGACAGTCACAGCTGTCCATATCGAACATGATGTAACGCACACCATTTGAAACCAAAGGGAACGCCCCTCGGGTAATGAAACCCGCATAACTTGAACATAAGCGGTCCTGAATTAACTTCGACACACGTACGGAAACGCCGTCAACACAGAATCTCCCAGACATGTCTTAGTGCTCATGTCTTTCCGCTGTACGTAAGCAATCTCTCATTCTGATGTCTTCCATCTTATCCGAATAATCTGGAATCGCCTGATGATTATGGTGGTCGAGGCTTTCCTAATGCCGCACAAGCTGCAATCTTAAAGTCGTAAAATTTTTAACAAGGTGTTTTTATACCCTTTTAGAGATTAGGACTGCATTCTTTCACCATCTCTGCTCAATAAAGGGATAGACTGTGTTCTTCAGCACGTACTGACAGACCGCTTTGTTCCAAAAAGGAGCTACTTACTCTGAATGACGAGGGGTCTTGACTGCGCTATTGAGCTCTTTTCGAAGTGCAGCATGTGATGTACCAGTTAGGGCACGAAGGCAACCAAAATATACTCCCTAAAACTGGCATTATCGGCTCGCTAGCGTGGTAAGTGCGTTCACTGATCAGGGTCCGGAATATGTTCATGCGATTGCGCTTTTGGACTCCAGGTAGAAATCTCAGCAGCAGTCACCGAACAACCAGAAAGGGTACTCAACGTTTTCATAACCTGAGATTAGTTATGGGTGTCTGATGACGGCCAATACGCCAGCCGTGGTCATTCCAGTCCCCATTTGTTTTTGTTCACGCTCCTTCTTGTATGATTAACTGGAGTTGCACGACCAGAGGTATTGGCCCGACCGTAGTTGACGGTAAAGCTCTTTAGTTTATGAGAAGTTTCGGCTCCCTTGAGTCGATAATTCTACAAAACCTTCAAGGCAGAGATGAAGCTAACCATTGGATGAAACAATCACTATCGTCGTTCGACCTTCTCGAATCTGTCGAACTCGGCGTTAAATCAGCCCGAAGACCAGGCTGGGTGGATAAAAGGCCACCACCAAAGCAATTTCTCGATTCGAGTGCACGCAGAGAATTGGTGGTTACACTCCAATCTCCGAGTTCCTGTCCCCAATGCGCCCACTTACTCGCCGAGTGGGCTGGTTCGGACCTGTGCTACACCGACCTGGAAGCAAAATCCCTTGAGGTGTCGGCTCGCCCGAACCCGAACCTGGTTGGCTACGAATTGGAAAGTTTGTGGTGATCTGCTTCCAAGAATGCCAGTGCCACCTAAAGCTTCCTGCAGCTGGGAGACTTGGCGTGAGCTCGTAGACAATAGGCCCTGCCTAATGTGCTGCTTGGATTTAGGCGAAAAAAAGCGCATTGGGGCTAGGAATTTTTACTATGGAAACTCACATACATGCCTGAAGAGAGCTCTCATTGAACTTACCGTACGCTGTTGCCTCACTAAAAGCTTGCCCAACCTTGTCTGCATTCCCTGACTTCTGATTTGAGCACCTTCGTTTGTCGACTCATCGTAACTTACGACAAGTTCACTTGACGATGTTAGTGAAAGATAACCTCGGGAGCATCTCCAACCCCGGTGTCTTTCAGTGTGCGTGACCGAGGTGCCAATTGAATAAACTTCGATCCGTCGTCTGCCGTCGAGAGGTTGCAAGGGAAGATGATCATTCGCGCTGGAATCAGTCTGCTACGCAGAGCCCAATGAGCCAGTTGCAGTGAGGGCGGCCGCGCGCAACGATTGCGTCTTTGTATCCAATCAGATTCCTCACCGCTAGTGGTCAATCGCACGGGGATGATGACAGTTCGACCGTCGATTTCGACGAGGTCCACCGTATGCTCCACACCAGGTGGTGCAGGGACGGTGACTTGTGCGTGAATTAGTTTTAAGTGATAGTAGCCTTGCGCTGCAGATACCGCACTCTCTCCTCCTCCCCAACCTGAGTCCGGTGTCAAGACAGAGTCACGAAGACCGGAGATGGGAGAGGGCACATGTGGCTGGCGCGGCCGGAGCCGACCCTGGGTGTACCACCACACCTGACACGGACCCCACGGAGTGGGAGTGCCATAAAAGGCCACATTAAGAAGGAGCCACTGCAATCTGACTCTCAGTCCGCCAGTCAGCCACTCCACACAAAACACACATTGGGCTGACCACGCGGTCCGAGTTATCCCGTCAGTTGGCAACCTTCCAAGCCACGGCTTTTAGCGCACCGTGAAATTTTCAAGCGCATCAGATTGTTTATAGGGAGGAAAATGCGCTGAGCTGTTGACTTCCCTCTCTCCCCCACCCCCACAATCAGACCACCATCCGAGCCAGTCAGTTGTCTGATGTTGGAGTGGGCAAATTGGCTGACTGGTCGACGTACCCGTCTTCGCGCGCCACAGCATGACCTGGCTGCCATAACGCACACACCAGGATTCGCTAAAGCATGGGATATGGAGGAGCCATCGCCGTCTGACTCCCAGTCCACTGGTCAGCCACTCGACACACACAGAACATACACTAAGCCAACGGCATGGTCTGGTGTAAGCGTCAGTTTGGCAGCCTTCCAAGCCACGGTTTCTAGGAAACCGTGATTTTATCAGGTATATTATGATGATTGTGAGGGTGTTGTCTATGTATTAGTGTAGATGGTGTGCGCTGATGTGGCTTAGCCTCCGGTGGTTTACCGCAGGTTGTCGTGGAGGCACATGTGTCCTCATAGGCCAATGCGGTGTGTAAATGTGCGGGAGCAGTGTAGTGTAGACGAGGGTTGAAACTGCTAAGAACCGAGGTGTATAAAACAAATTAACGCTAAGTGGAGAATTGTGTCTAAACTACAAACGACAAAAGGACGGCAAAAAGGTCAGAGGATTGTTAGAATGCAGACTCACGAAAAACGCAGCTTCTAGATAGCGAGTGTTGTTGAGGATTGTAATGAACTCTGAGCTAGATCCAGAAAGCTATGCATGAAGGATGAAGAGCAGAGTCAGAAGTTCAATTGAGACGGCGATCAGTAGAATGCAATCGAGAAATGAAGATCAATCGTTGCAATTGACTGCAAGTAATTGAGAGAGATCAGTACAATCAAGATTGCAGCGGAGACATGCAGCAGCGAAAACAGAAGACGTCGAACATGCCGGTTGAAGCTGGCTGTTGTGTTTTATTTAGCACATTAAAACAAGGGATCATAAAGATTCAGGTGAACAAGAAAGATACAAAGATGTAAATTGTACAAATACCTACAGCAGTGAGGGCAGTGGAGGCGGGCGCGGCGACTGTATGTCGGAGTCCCAAGCACTGGTTCACAAGCCTCCGTGCGATGGATTCGCAGGTGACCGACCAGGCCGATGCGTGAGTGGAAGTCGCGGGCGCATTGTGGGCAGGAGAAATCGGTAGAGGCTGGGGTATGTCATTCATGGTAGTGGGGGTGGCAGTGTCGGTAAGAATGGCAGGAGCGGAGGGTGTGCATGATGTATCGGTGTTGTCGGCATTGCGGTGAATTCCGCTGTCATGGATGCGCATGTGACCGAATAAGCCCATGCGATGAGTGAATGCGCGAGGACAGTGGAGGCGACGATCTCTGCTGTGTGTTAGTGCTCCAGGCACTGGTTCACCAGTCTCTGTACGATGGATTCGCAAGTGACCGGCCAGGCCGATGCGTGAGGTGAATGTGCGGTCGCATTGAGGACAGTTTAGGAGAGAGACCCCATTGCTGATGGTGGTGGTGGTGGTGGTGGTGGTGAAGGCGGTAGTGTTTACGGTGGTGGGGCTAACAGCTGATGAGTAGAGGGATGTGGTCTCTATGATGGTGGGAGTAATGGAATTGATGCCAAGAGTGAGGGTGGGGGAGTCTGAAGGAGGGTTGGCAGAATTTGACGTAGAAATTGGACTTGTCGGATTGTTTGTGCATTGCGTCCGAAGATGTACAACCAGGCCAATTAGCGCGCGGAAGATGCGTTGACAGCGCGGGCATTTTGGCAGGGCATGGACATCGACGATGTTGGTCCGAAGCGCTGGTGACTTTCATGCCGCTCTTTTGGCCTTGGCGATGGCGATCCGGTTGGCCTCATCGATTGGAGCACCAGCCTTCACGGATCTTCTCCATGCCGGTCTATCCTGGCCAAGGTCCTCCCAGGTCGCCGAGTTGATTTGCAGTTACTTCAGCGGTCCCCTTGATACATGAGCTGTAGATGGCCTAAATGGCTTTGAAGAAGTTTTCCATTTCATTGCGGTCCGCATACCCCTGGATTTCCTCAGCCTTTCGGATCATCCAGGCATCCTGCATTTCCGCAACCGTTGCTGTACAAGGCACCGGCATTTGAAGAAGGCTGCTTTGGAGGCGTCAGTCCGAAGGTCCATGTAGGCTTTGTGTAGTCTATTCTTCTCCGCGCGTAAGTTGCTGATGTCAGCGTCATTTTAATCAAACCAGTCCTGGTGTTGACGACGTGCGCGTCCAAGGACTTCGAGGGCGGTTGACTGGATGACATTTCGCAGTTGACACCATCGTGTCTCCACGGTAGCGTTATCATCTGGAGCATGCAGGTCCTCCAGTTTCCCGGTTATTTGGTTGCTGAACTCAAAACAGTGAGCAGGCAAATTTAATAAAAGAGTATTTAACTTACCTGGCGGCCTCTTACCTTGGGGCCATCGTCGGGGTTGAAGTCGGAGCCTCATCTGGGATATGACGAGGCGGTGATCTGTCCAGCCATCGGCATCGCGGATCGCCTTGGTTACCAGCACGTCCTGTAGATCTCGCCTCCGAACGAGAACATAGTCCAGCAGATGCCAGTGCCGCGACCGAGGGTGCATCCACTTGGCCTTCTCCCGCGTTGGAAGGCAAAAGAAGGTGTTGGTCAACAGGAGACGGTATCACGCACAGGTTTGCAGAAGAAGGAGGCCGTTATCGTTACAGCTACCGAGACCGTGGGGACCAAGCACTCCCTTCAGGCAGCGTTGTCCGTCCCGACGCGGGCGTTGAAGTCATCAAGGACAATTAACTTGTCCACCTTCGGCACAGTCAACAGCAGGGCGTGCAGGTCCTCGTAGAATTGGTCCTTCGCCACATCAGAGCTGGTCATTGGCGGCGCGTAGGCGCTGATGATGGCGGCGAACTGGTCTCTCCGAAGAGGCAGGCGGAGGATCATCAGGCGATTATTGATACCCTGCGGCAGACAGGGCAGACGTCCCACGATGTCGTTCCGGATGGCAAAGTCAACACCAGCGTCGCGTCGCTCTGCCTTTGGCTGGCCGCTCCAGAAAAAGGTGTAGCCGGCACAAACCTCCTCCAGCTGGCCCTGCTCAGAGAATCGGGTCTCGCTGAGAGCAGCAATGTCCACCTTGTAGCGCGCCTAGTGTGAGTGGACTCACCCGAGCAGCCTGGAGAGTATTGCAAGGGGGATGGGGACGGGAGGTATTGTTGTTTGTTTGAGTTTTACGACCGCGTATTTTGCAATCTGAGAGTCACGGCCGGCTGCAGAAGACTTGATAACCAGCATTTGTTTAGGGCAATTTTTCTAGCCTCTTCCTCCGCGAAGAGGCAAGCAGTGCTGTCCCTAAATAGGGCTGCTCGGACATCCCAGACGGCTGCCGAACTCCACTATGGGTCACGGTTTTGTTTTAGTGGGAGAGCGACCCGAGTTAGCCTGGGCCGCCTACGGGGTTGCTGTCGCCCCCACCGTAGGACTTTTTGAGAGGGGGGAGAGATGGGAAGTTTGGGAGTCAGACATACCGGGTGTGGAGGCACACACAACACCGGAGACCCTCACCTGGTTTAGCCCGCCGGTCGTGACAGTTGCCTGGAATGTGGCCGCTGGGAAGAACCCAACTTCGAGGTGCCACAGGTGAGAGTTGGGTATCAGTTAGAGGCGGCCACAGGAGCATTCACCACCTGTACGAGACAAATTGAGTGACCAAATGCCATCTGCGTGGTGCTACCCCTAACTAGTACCCCTACACCCCACACGGGGGGGCTGGGTTGTTCAGAATTTCAAGTTTGCCTGAATGGAGATTATAAAACTGTGATGCTTCTTAGATTTGACAAGCGGAGGGAAAAACACTTCGACAGCTCATAAACTTTTATTACAAAGATTCTTAAAACAAAACTAATTTCGTCTATAGATTTTCTTCATCGGCTGCATTGTGGATGACCTTCCAAAGCTTTATATCGTCAGCAAACATGGCGGTGTCACAGTCCAAGCCAAGGCCAAGGCCGGAGCGACGAGGAAATCCACTCTCAAACGCCACCACCGCAATATGTCCTCTAAACAGTTGACACCTGGACAGCTGAAGGTTCTGAGTCATGAGGCTTGCTTCAATACCACAGACGCCGATCCGGTTAACCTCGTTGCCACAGTCGAATCAATTCTCAAAAAAACCGGGGATTCAAATGAAACAAAACACCTTGTTCGGCAACAGGTAACCGCCTTGGTAATGGCACCTAAACCACGCGCAATTATTACCAGAGTGGAGCAGGATGCTGTCAAAAGAGACTGAGAGCTGACACGAGTATCGTGATACTACCAGCGGACAAAGGACGTTCTTCAGTCGTCTTGGATAAGACCGACTATATTCAGAAGGCCAACAACCTGCTGGAAGACCGACAGGCATATCTTCGATGTGATGGTGAACCGATGGGGGGGGGGGTCAGCAATTGAGAGAGAACGAGGCACCGACATCTTCACCGACCCATGATCATACCGTTCCCGCCCAGGATCCGAACCAAAGTGTACATAGATCCCTCCTGAGATGTAGCACTGTCCTCAGGACTGTTGGAGTCTGTGTTCGGAAGGAGAGGGAGGGTAAAGCGTGCGCTCCGCTCCAACAACGTAGTGGCTGATGACGTCTAGAGTAGCACACACGGTTGGATAGACCATCTGGGATAACTTTGCCATCATGTAAAGGCTGGACAACCTCCATAGCATCCGCGGTATCTTCTCCCTTTTCAACGACCCCGCCCCGCTGCGCTGCTAGTCCGAACGCCGACAACTACCTCCGGCCAGTCGTCATTGACGTCCGCGCCGTTGGCAGCCATCCCGTTCTCAGATTGACGCGACCAGTACTTAACTTTGCAAAGTGTCTAACTGTGGGCCACTCCAGAGCTGGGCGAGGAACGAAGGCTTCACGCCCCACCCCAGCCGCTTTTGAACCGCCCAGACATTCTGATCCGCCACTGCACGTTGCGTTGATGCAGAACAGCTCTCCGCAAACGCCTCACTGTCAGTAATTCCAGTTGAACTACTTCACCCCCACCTTCCCTTAATCTAGACCTCAACAACCAGTCACGGACACCAGTCCAGGTAACTCGCATTTAATCTACCTGACTGGAGCTCTCTCTATCTCTTCGCGTCCACATACGACCCCGAGATTGGGTGAAATGGCCAAATGGACGATGATTCCCACTTCCGGCGCTGGTCATTCTCAGTCACAGATTACGTCAGCAAACACGCGCTCTCACAGAGGATGCATGAGTTGATAGATCCGCCCGACGCTCGCCCTCTTGATGTGCTCCTCCGCCGCGAAGTCCCCACCCCGGAACCTGATACACCCCGAACATGAACGGCGGGGGAAATGGTTGATAGCGAGATCCATCGTCCAGCCAGTCGTAGTTCACTGCGCAGCTGCGGCTTCTGTGGTATCCTGTTACCCCTGCTCTCCACTGACACTGATCTCGAACTGACCAATTTTATGAAGCCCACAGGCTGCACTGCGGGATCAACACGTGTCAGTTTGCAGTCTGACCAGTTTAATCTCCTCGTCTCGCTTCTTTCATCATCGTTTCCGTCTTGGTAGATTTCACCTTCGAACAACCCCGTCCAATTAGTTGTGGTTAAAAGCACAAACGAAGTGATGGCCCTACTTCTCGATAAACTACTCGAGGAAGATAATGTTTTGAGAGAAAAATAGTAGAAGGGCCCATCATCTCGCTAATTTGTTTAGACTCGCTTCTGGTAAGGGCTTTATCTACAAGGAAACCATTGACAAGAAAACCAAAATTTCACTGACGACCATCGTCGAAACGTCTTCGAGATTACCTTTCAAGCATTCAAAAGGCCCACGTTCGAAACATGCGGACTAAAGACTTGAACTCAGTATTTCAACAGAAATTCTCCCCAAGCTTTGAGAACCAACGATTGTTGTTCCCGTATGACTAATCAGCATTTATCATACAAATGAAGCTCTTTGGGAATACTTCAAAATAGTTCCGGAATATTCTGTTTTCAAAAAGCCTTGCAGTTGGCTCGGGCCAAATAAGTTATCGAATGGTTTTCGGTTCGCCAATTCAGGTGAAGAAAGACAGGCTAGAATAGAAACAGCACAACCAGTCTATTATTCAAAGAGAGTATGAACAATCAACCATTTGCTAGCAGTCACCGGAATGCGTTCGTCACCTCGTAGCGTGAGCATGTACACCCCTTATCGTCCATTCTATCTCCCAGCCCCATGAAAGTTACCTAACAACTTTGCCGCTCTCCAAAGTTATGCTTCCAACAATGCAACTCAAAATGCCCAATCGGACGAGGGAAGCACTCGTTATGAGGCGGACCGAAAGTCTGCCTTCTAGGCAGAACGTCTTTACACAAATAAAAAGTAGTTCCCTAAAGGACGTATGAAAGCATCAGCTTACGGTGATTTACGAACCTTGGCCCTCTACTGCACATTTGAGCTGGTTCTGTTTTTAAGTTGTTGGGACTTTCCCCGGCTCGTAAATCACAGAGCGACGTTCAGAGTCAGTATTTAATCTCATGAATCGAGCAAGGTCACTAAAACTGCAGGCGCGGGCTTTTGAAATTGAGCTGCCATCTTTTCTGCTCTCCATTCGCATGTGAATCCTCTTATTTGTACATCGATTGGCCTAGTTCACCCATTAAATACTGTATTTTAACCCAATTTGTCTATTCGAACAACAAAATGAGGTCATCAACGCACGACGCTGGCACCATTTTGAAGGAAGAGAGAAAGAAATTGATCAATATTTTGAGACGCATTCAAGGACGATTCTTCACGGTGAATGGAGGACCTTTCTTGCTGAAATTTGTGGAATTTTACTTTCAAAATAAAGCGTAGCTGTCTCTCTCTCTCAAAAAAAAGAAACGGCGATTTTCAATCCCTCGACGCAAATTTCAACATACGGGGTCGCGTGGAGTCGGTTCGTTTGGACCATGAAAGCTGACTCTTCACCTGCAATATATGTCCAATTAAAATGGTCGTTGGCACATGTGTTCGGGTGATGCGCTGAAGGATGCGTCCAATGCACGTGAGATAAATCGATAAATCAGTGTGGCTGGAATAGGCGCACAGTTCAGACGCTCGCCGCGGCCTGCGAGGAGCGCAGTGGCCAACAGTTTCACGCATGCCGTAGAGACCAAATATAGACGTTTTCTTTCACTTCAGTACGGCAGTTTCCACCAAAAAGCTGTTAGCCAAACACCGTGAGAGGAATGATGAAAAGGAGGCAGCCAGCTGGGTCAGGCAAAAATGCGTCCAACGCCAATGAAGCTATTGTTAGTGAGGAGTATTTTGAAGCCTGCAATAGGTTTCAGGGAAACTTTGCTCTAAGAAATGGCCAGACCCCGTCATCAGATGACGGCAGCATCATCCAGGCCATAGTTCAGGGCGAAACAGCTCCGACACCAGAAGCCCAAAAAAGCCGATACCGGATCACTGTGGATTATGCTTACGATCCGACAGATAAAGCACTCTCCTTGAATAAATCAATTCTCGAAGAACTGATCCGAATATTGAAACCTTCCGCAGATTCCTTGGAAAACTTGAGTCAAGCGGACTTACTGGAGGGATTGAAGCCCGTTTTACATTGCCTTCTATCGCACCTAGTCAGCAAATCACAGTCGCTGGAAGCTGAGAGGGGACTCCGACCTATACCAAAGCCAAGATCCTCCAGCTCATCATCTCGAGTGGTGGTGGATATGGCAGTCGAAGAAAGGGAACAGGAGGATGACAAGGAGCCTGTGCGGGATTTTCCGGTTGAGAACCTTGAAGATGAGCAATCACCACACGAGACCGCAGAAACTGTCACAACAGAGGTCATAGCCGAAGCTCAGGAAAATTTGAAAGTTTCGGATCCAGCACTTGCGGAGAAATTAGAAGCTGCACTTGAGGATGACCAGCTCGAGGCAGAACCTATGGCCGAAGCTCAGGAGAAAAGCTGCAAGTTTCGGATCCAATGTTTGTGGAGAAGCTGGAAGCCTCCCCTGACGATAACCAGCTCGAGGCAGAACCCATGGCCGAAGATCAGGGGAATCTGAAAGTTTTAGAGCCAGCGTTTGCGGATGATTTAGAAGCTTCACCTGAAAATGACCAGCTCGAGGCAGAACCTATGGCCGAAGCTCAGGAAAAGCTGCAAGTTTCAGACCCAATGCTTGCAGAGAAGCTAGAAGCCTCCCCTGACGAGGTCCAGCTCGACGCAGAACCCAGTCCAGAAGCAGTAGACTATCCAAACCCCACCAGTGACTATCAGTCCGGAGAAACAAATGTCGCGGAAAACGAATCTCTGAAAACTGCTCAATCAAAGTCTCAACCTTCCGAAAGATCGATACCAGAACATTCGCTTGCCAATTCCGTCCAGGATCCCAAGTTATCTCGGGTGCTTGTAGCAACTCTTTCTGTCAGCACAACCAGCTCAGTTCAACGGATTGAAACCTCACAATTTGTCGCGAATGCTTCTTTAATTGAAAAAACACCTAATGAGAACGGTGAAGTGGAATTGCAGGCACCTCAGTACTACACCATTGAGGTAGCCGTTGATGGTCCCGTTCTGACTGATCCCGAGCAGATGGGCGAGTCAGCAGAGGCGTCATTAACAGGAGGAATTCGAATTTCCGCGGTTGATGAAGTAGGCCGAGAAGCCAATATCGCGAGCCTGATGTCGACCGATGGCAAGGAGATTGTTGTCGAGAGCGTCATCGATTTTTCCTCGAGTACTGTTGTGACCCAAGAATCGGTGGCTTATTCTGAGGCGAATGAAGACTTTATTCCACCTCACGACCTTCCAGACGAGTCCGCCACCAATACAAAGTTCACCGAGGATGGTAATGGTCAGGAAAGTTTGAATGAAAACTTATTAGTGCCCAGAGATTCTCCTCTACATGTTCTCCAGATAGACTCATACGATGCTAACGAGGTGGTTTCTCAAGACCCACTGGAAACCGCAGATCAGCCAGTTGAAGTTTTAGGTGCCATTATCCATGATGAAGATCTCCCAGCAAGACCGATTCCGGAAATTGTTCTTGATAGTCAGCAGGTTGACGAAATTGAAGAGGTGGACTCTAAAGTCCTCAAGATATCTAAGAAGTTTACGAAGAGGCCGGACTCGAGGTCGCGAGGTTCTTGCGAGCACTCAGTTATCGGTATTCGGGCCTCGGTCGATGGATCGGTCCTAAAGCTGACTCAAGAGTCCGAGGTTTGCCCTGCTGACAATTCGGAAGATGGGGGCACGGAGGTGACTTACAATCTCGATCTGCTTATTTCCTGGCCTAAAGAGGAGGAACCCGACAATGGTGGACAACTGGATCTTCGAGTGGGGTTGCCTGGCACGGAAATGAAACTCGCATCTGATGGGAAGTCTATCGAAGTATCCTCCAGCGCAAATAAGGCTTCCAGGAAGAACGTAAATGTGGAGGCAGAGGACGATACCCCACCGGAAACAGAATATGAAAAAAAAGATCAAAACAGCTCCTGTTCCATACCCGATGGATATACTGAGGAAGGACTGCCGGACACGCCTGGACGTTCATCGTCACGGAAGTCTAGCAATTGTTTAGCTCGATTTGCTCATCAAATAGGGCGTTTCTTGGTGTTGACGCATAAAGGTTCTATCCAAGCTCATCAAACCGAGCGACCAGTATACCCAACAACCATTAGTCAGTCACCGTTCCGGGGACTAACTGAATTAACGCCAGTGTTTTTCATTGTCTTCCAAAAGTAAGAGGAATATTTGACGTCGTTGACACCTTCAAGGGACTCCTTACAGCTCCTAGCTCCATAACCGCAAAGGTTCACCTTCAACCAGGGCCGCCCTCATGTAAAAACACTGGTCACAGTCCGCATCCAAGTAAAAGGAAAATAAAAGAGGGGATGAAAGTTATCAGGAATAAAACACAAGACCCATTCGAGTACGCAGACAGACGAGCTAGTCTCTACAAATTTTTTCTTCCTGCTAGAAACGAAACCGCGATGGTTAACCATTATTCACGGCAGTCCTTCATGTATGCGGCTCTGAGAGCAATATTAACCCATAGCCTGCCTGAACCGCCTGCAGCAACTATGCACCCAACATCTGAAGGTGACGAAGGGACTAAGGTTTGGAGGTCGGAGTCAGAGCGAACTCTATTTTCCTGAAGACATTTATTTTTGCCACCCCTTCCATTTGCACCTGAAAAGTACAGACTTTGAGCGGCGCAGAAGGTGCACAGTTCACTCTTGTCTTGATCTTCGGTCTCAAAATTTACCCGAAGTTAGGTGAATATGTGAATCTGTTTTCATTCCTATCCACTGACTCCTGTCTTCACTCCTCCTTTAAGAGTTCATGCCACAAACAACAATGACCGTCGTGTGCCCCGCGTAGCCAGTCCAGCACCGGTGACTTACACGCGAAAAGTCGTTTATTAGTGAGGTGGACTTGCTCGGCATCCTCTGCACACTCTCCTCCTTCACTTGGCTTGCTCCAATGTCAAGATGATGATGAGATGACCGAAGGTGAGCATGGGCGCAGTTTCGGGAAAATCATAACAGTCCATCTACGCGTGCTACACACGACCTGGTCCTCACTACGTGTATCAGGCTCGAGTCGCACATGGGCAAGCGTGCATAAAGGCCCCACTGAGAATTACTCATCACAGCCTGACTGTCAGTCCTGTGTTATCACGTCAGTTGGCAGACTTCCAAACCACAAATTTTAGCTAGTCGTTATAGTTTCCAGGTGCTTCAGTTTTATTGTAGGATGCTGATGCTCCCAGATTCTGTCGCACTCACACCCATTCCTCACCATCCAACTGTCCGAGCCTGTCAACCAACGGATGAGGGGATTGGCCGCAGTTGGCTGAGGGGCGACTACCTCTACGGCGTGGCACCCACCCATAGACCCATAAAACTTTGCACCATGAACTTGTCTGCCCCACTTTCTGAGTCCGCAGCGCAACTCATTTTGCGGGCCACATTTCGGAGATTCAGCACGCGTGGACTCATCCCCTTCAGCTTCTGCGTTCAGGCACATCTCCAGTTGTCCTCATGTTCTATTCCCTTCTAACATCGTAATATGGGGAGTGAGCGAGTGAGTGAGTTAACGAGGAACACACTCCTGCGCCATTGATTGCCTGTGACCGACGACACATTTTTCGGATCTGATGTTCGTCAGTAGGGGCCCGTTGAAATGCCTCTGTGAGTGCATAAGTTCGATGAGGTTATAAATATCATAAAATTACAGCAATGCACTGATCGAGGGCGTTTGGAGAAACGAGAGCAGAGAGGGGGAGTTCTGAATGAAATACTCATAAATCTGGCGGTTAAGTGGGTTTACTCAGAGCCATCAGAACTCTGAGTGGCCGTCTCAGGCAGCAGTGGCTACTGGCGAAACCGGCATCTGAAGGAGGGACGCTATGATCGTCAGGCCAAACCTCGCGTTGTAGGTTGTAATGGGTGGAGGCATGTATCGTACCAAGGAGAGATCTGATCCGATACTTACACATTTGGAGGCGAAAGTCTGCATTCCAGGTGCGTGTTTAAGTGAAGAAGAAGAAGAAGAAGAAGAAGAAGAAGAAAAAGAAGAAGAAGAAGAAGAAGAAAAAGAAGAAGAAGAAGAAGAAGAAGAAGAAGAAGGTTGTTCGTTCACCTTAATCATGGCTTTATTCGTCTGAGCTCTGACGATGGACTCCAGTAAGAGTTCGAAAGCTCAGACGAATAAAGCCATGATTCCGGTGAACGAACAACCCTGTTCTTCTTCACTAACATATTTCAATGATTTCTATAAATAATAGGATCGAGGTGCGATCTGGGCTCGTACGGGTGAGTTTTGTTGAAAGCATCTATATAAATTTCCAACAGTGTTCGAAACCAGGTTTTCCTATTCAGGGGACATAGTAAGTTGCACAAGAAAAACAGTAGCATGAAGTCGAGTGGAAATTTCATGACGATTGCGCTCGGTCATTTCTGGCAGTTGCGTCTGTATCACGTCGGGGTCATCAAAGTGTGGCGTCCAAGCAGTGTGAGTACTCAGAACGCCACAGTAACCAAGCCAAATCCCAAGTTAGAGGGAAAGACATAAGGCCCCCGTAGGGGAATTTATTGTGCACTGAACCTCGAGTTGCTACTGATGAAACCAGGGTTAATGCTGACAGCGTCCACTCACACCGGAGAGAAAGCGAGAAATGGCATTTGTTTTAAAAGGTTTGTGGAGCAAGTTCAAGTGTCGTCTAATCGGTGTGTACTGCAGTAACCGATGGGGGAGGGGTCGTGTCTAGAGGCGGCGTGTTCAAGTGACGCATGAGCTGCTGTAACTGCCTGAGTGCGTACGTGGGTGTATGGTGCTACTACTACTACTACTACTACTACTACTACTACTACTACTACTACTACTACTATTATTATTATTATTATTATTACAACTTCTACTGCTACTACTAATACTATTACGACTACGACTGCTAATACTTCTTCTACTACTACTAACATATAATATCCCATTTGGAGTATGAGTATTCTCTCATGTCCGGTCGGGAACTGCAGGGGTAGCACACGGGGATGCTGACAATGAGTAGAAAAAAAGTGGTACCAACACCGATCACACCAACCTCATTCTGCGTCAGTGCCAAAGTGAGTATCGTCACTCCACTTAAACAAACGGTTCAGTCTCGTAGTGGGTTGCAATATCAACCCTTTCAAAGCCTAATTGTTCCTTTATAATTGGATGAATTATATTTTGCCCTCGTCTTTTAAGGTTGCGTTCTCATTCTTCAGCGAGAAAAGAAGAGAATTTATTGGGTATTCCGCGTAATTTCGAGCACCACGAGGAATCGTGAACATTTTGTCAGCGCTTAAAACTGGCATTTTTGTCATTTTTGCATGACTAAGCATGGTCGATTGTGAAGCATATCGGCGGCCGCGGTGAGCTTCAAGTTCGCGAGAGCAGTGGTGCGGTTTGAGCATAAACAGCACTCTAGCCACTCTATATACGAGGATCAAAACAAGAACTGTGAGTTTAGCCACATTTGGGTCAATTTATACCCTGAACATACTGAAACAGGTCAGCTGAACTATTGAAATCAGCCAAAATGTCTATTCAAATGACAGTTGAGCTTGCTCTACTCTCGAGCCCTCACTGGCCATGAAATATTTATCTAAAAGTTAAGGAGATCTGTTGAAGCGTGATGATCGACAACGTCCAGGTTCCCAAATTGGAAGGGCAGGCAAGACAGTCAGATTGAAAATCTTTTACCCGAGGAGCACATCAAACAGTAGTGGCTAATGTTTTCAACAGGCAACTGTCAGCCGAAGTGTATGCACCCGATACTTCAGTCGGCTACGGTCAATCGGCCTTACGACAGCGTAAGCGTGCTATGCGGACCAAACGCGACATAGGTAAGCGGCGACGCTGAAGATTGTGAGAGAGAGCAGCTACAAATCAGGCTGAACGCCCTCAAGTCGCCTTGGTCACCTAAGCTTGTCGATTATGTTGACTAGACTACAACAAACGTCCCGTGTGAGTCGCCTCTGTGGTGGTGAACATTCTCCTCCACCATGATTGAACAAATGCTGACCGTTTGATCACTAAATCCTTTAGAGTTAAGAGAAGCATTTCACCGTGTAGGTAGACTCTGCGGTATAAATATAGTTCGAAATATCCATAAGTATATCAGTTTTATCAGAGCAATATACCGAGTAAGATGATTCGCCTTGTTTACATCAGAGTTGCAGGCCATTTACCTGGCGAAGGAGGCAGGTGGTTCTGGGGCGCTTTATCGGCGGGAATGCCTGCAAAATTAAGTTAACCTCGCATGTAAAGAAGCCCTTGAGATTTGTAGTTGACCACTCTCAAGATTGTCAACGTCCACCAACGCCGTGACGTCAACTGATATTTTTCTCTTCATCAATTGGCCGCAGACCGTCGAAGCGCAAGCTGATGCACTTCGATTGTCACTTGCTTGATGAGAATGCTTGCATCAACCGCTCGTGGAGCTTCTCATACGCACTTTTGCCTCAGTAAAAAAAACTGTGATATCTAATCTGGCTTCCCGGACTTGTAATGTAGGCACCTTTGTTTGAAGATCACCGTACTTCGGCAATCTTTAGGTTCTCTAGGTTTTCACGCAGTGACGAGCAATTATTAGAATGACAATTTCAGGCTTATTTGCTGTTTCTGGAGTATCAGTTGCTGATGCTGTCAACATACCAGAAACGGTCGATTTGACCTCCTCGTCACTCTTGGCAACACTTCTTATTCATTAGGATTTAGTATATTTGATTTTTTCGTGAAGAGCCCAATCTCCCTGCGTACTCTGAAGCACTTTAGCTAACAGCAATATTACTGAATCTTATCACATACTTAAACTTGGTCGGATCAACCATCAGAGCTCAGCAGGCTGTCGTGGTCGCTGGATGCAGTTTATGCCACCCGTAGTGTCTGGACATCACGTCACATGCACGCGACAAGCAAACGGTCTAGGTCACGGACGAGCTGACGGGTCACCATTCTGCCTTTTACATTTTCCTCCCCCCCTTCGATAATAAATGCAACACGTGGGGGAGAGCATGGTGGCACGCCTATGTACAGGCTCACGCCACGCCAGACACCTCCGTTCAATCCTGCCATCAGTCTTCTTGAATTGAGCCCAGGAAGGTGATAGAAGAGAGAGAGAGTGCAGTAGAGGCTGCGCAAGTCTACTAGCATTAACAACTAACTCATTCACAGTTCACTGTCCCTGTGCGCATTATGCAGTGGGCATGTCCGGCGTCTGGCGTCCTTGTTCGAAGACCCACTGCCTCAAGGTCATTTAATTTCGCAGTGAGCGGCTTCCGACTCGTTGATCTGCAGACGCTTGACTGACCTCTACTCGCCGACGCACATGCGTCCAGCTGGTCATGGCTGCCCAAGCGCCACTTTAACACCTCACCCCTCGGCCGTCGCAGCATGGACCACTAGACACGACAAGCCCTCGGCTAATGCATTACGCCACTGCTGCCTACGGCAGCAACTCGGGGTTATGTGCACGGTAAATTCCTCATTCTGGTGCCTTCTTCCTTCCGTGATTCGGACTGATTATTGCAGTGGCCAGGGCACACACTGTTTAGACCCTACAGGCACATGGAAGCCCTCGCGGGAATTGGCGGTCAAACGGTCGATTACTTCAAGCAGGATCAAAGCGGTCTTTTGTCTTGTTTCATCCGTCGCCAACGTACCCCACCAACCTTCTTCCCCTTTTTAACCTCGAAGATTCCGATTTTCTTCCTAATTCCTTGTCACATCACAAAGATAACTTGAACCTAAAATAGGTTCAAGCGAGTGCCTCGCTTCTTGTACTAATCACGTGGTGTTTAAATGGTCGTAGATTGGTAAGGACAATCGAAATAGTGACATTCATAGTGACAATGTTGCGAGTTATGGCAATGTCCGTGTTAGTATATTGATAGAAGATTTTGCAGCAGTGTGAATGAGTTTGGTTCGGTTTGTTTTGTGAGTGGTAATAGTAGTAGCAGTAATGGTAGTATTATTGGTAGCAGTAGAAGTAGTAGTCGTGGTATTAGTAGTAGTAGTAGTAGTAGTAGTAGTAGTAGTAGTAGTAGTAGTAATATTAGTAGTAGTAGTCTTTGTTGCAGTAATATTAGGAGTATTGAGTCTGTACGGCTGCTGGCGGGGCTCGAGAGTGAGCCCCAAGCAGAACGGGACGAGCGAGTCCCATAACCACTATCCATATTCCCGATGGAAACCGGTAAGATAACGAGCCTGAAGCTCGATGGTTAGTGTTGGACATCTAGTCAACAGGTCACCCGTTCGAGCCTCGGGGAGGGCACCACCCACGGTTTCAAATAACTGGCTGATGACGGCTAATAAGCCAAAATGGCCATTCCGGTCTCTATTGTCTTTGTAGGTCACGTTCTTTTGCCTATACTATGAGGTTTATGAACAGTGGTAGAAGTAGGCGCAGATGTAAGGTACTAGGAAAGAGGGATACTATGAGTAGTGGTGTTGGTATTGATTATAGTATTAATTGTATTTGTAATATTTGGAGGAGGTAAGGGGTATTATTAGCAATAGTATTAGGAGGAGAGAGGAAGGAAGGATAATATTAGCATAAGCAGTACTTCAACTTAATTAGTAGTATTATTATTAGTAGTAGTAGCAGTGGTGGCAGTAGGAGGTGTGGGAGTAGTGGGAAGGGTAAGAGTGGCGGTATTAGTAACATTAGTGGTAATAGTTTGAGTTGTGTCAGGATTAGGAGTAGTAGTATTTGTTCTATTAGTGGTAACAGAAAGCTCAGAAATATCAAAAGCATAGGTGCCGGTTAAATTAGTAACATTAATTTTGATACTATTGGTCGACGGAGCAGCAGAATAATAACAGGAGATGGAGTGACACTAGTGTCACTAACAGCAGGACTAGTAAGATTAGTACGAGTAATTGCAATATGATTATTAGTAAGGATATAAGTAGTGAGACCACAGGAACCAGTCGCGTAATGGGCACTTGACAAGCCATATTTGCTCAATCAAGTAACTATTACCAACTTAACGCCCATAACCTACTCCAGTAAGCCGACAGAGGAGCTGAGAGGATCAGACTACCGCACTGCATTCTCAAAATAAGCATGTTAAAAGGACTCAAAGAAAAAAAAAACTTCCGATCGTAAATCAGCAGCTTATTCGGTCTGTCAAAGCGAGGATAACAAAGAACTCGTGTTATACGGCATCCTTTTTGTGCCCATGCTGCAGAACAACTTCAGCAAAATTAAAGTCAGAAGGGCTAACTGGTCTGCCTTCTGTGCCCCATGCGCATCGTCGGGGTAAATTTGGTAGTGCAAATTAAAAACCAAATTCCTCCGGTTTGCACCTCCTGTGGCACTGCTTGTCATCGGCCAGTCAAGTGGTCGTGCGACTGAGCATTCCTCAGCCCCGCTAGCCGTTTCATTCTGAAAATTGAAGTCGACATCGAATATCTGCTCGGACGGTTGTCCGTTTCTTCGACGGCTTTCTGTAGGTAAGGGCCATCGGCAGAGACAGCTCTGCGACGACTTCCTGCAGTAACCATTCTTGGTCTCAGACGCACCCTCACAGGGCCTTTGGACGGTGTGTGCTCCACTACGTGGGCGCATAAGCTATGGAGCAGGGCTTTCGTAGTGTCACCCCAGTAGCTGTCTCCACTGCTATTTCGTCCACACAGATGTGTTTCACTGCTGGCTCTTCGGGTAAGAATGTAGTTCTCGACAGAGTTCCTACTTAAGTGGTAGTTAGAAGCATTTTCCGGTGTCGGGATCATTGTGGGATAGGCACTGTTAGTCAGCTGCCAGAGCCGATCGAGGTATGGATTGGGAGATCTGGCGGGGAGGATATAGTGCTTCAGCCGACAGGCAGACACTGGCTGTTCGGCTGATGGTGAAACGGGGCTGGAGTGAGGATGTGCTGTAGTCTGGTTCCGCTCACTTACCACCACAGCAGACAAGCCCCGTGACATGAAGCAGGTAGATTCATGCTGCAGACGACACCGAATGAAGCTATCGGTGCTGGGTTTGGTTCTGGCGATGGGTTTTGGTAGCATCCAGGACGGCAGCGTACCCGGGCCCTCACCAGCAGTCAGCGATCTGGTTCTCGGCTTCACGGCACCTGGATGCTGTTGTTTCTGTCGTGACCTGGACTTCGTTCGGGGTGGGGTAACATCCGGAATCACTGGCTGATTTTGACTCACACAAGGTACACTCTCCGGGCACTGCCTCGCTACAATTTGGCTCGCTTTTGGTCGTGGGTGCTTGCTGTCTACTGGTTCAGTGTGTCTCCGCGGAGCCCCTTCTGCCTTGCAAGCACTCGGTTGTCTGTTCTCCCTAGCAGCACACGGAACAGCCCCGCGCACCTGTTGTCCGGTCCTTGCTGCAACCTGGGTCTGGGCTGACGCTTCCAGTCTGGAAGTACAGGATCCCACGACTTTAGGCTGGACGGATACGCATTTGGCGACTTCTTTAAGCGGAATGAGAGCAGATTCTCGGCAACAGGTCTTTCGAGGCGTAATAGGGGGTGGCAGTGGGGAGCAGACGCGGTGTCTACATGGTGACGTGCAAGACCTGCTGGGAGATGGCGGGGCCGACCT
The DNA here is from genome assembly GCA_017591395.1 of Schistocephalus solidus. Taxonomy (NCBI): domain Eukaryota; kingdom Metazoa; phylum Platyhelminthes; class Cestoda; order Diphyllobothriidea; family Diphyllobothriidae; genus Schistocephalus; species Schistocephalus solidus. The sequence continues at coordinate 29,076 of WEDG01000707.1, read as the reverse complement.
CTTATGCTGACAGCGGAGCGAACTCAAGTCCACATCCACAAAAATACTTGCCGCGTCTGCAGTGTGGAAACTGCTGGAGGAGGGCGGTTCTGTCGCCGGACTGCAGGCAGGATTCGGGGTGCAGAGCAGCGGCGGCGGTGGCTTCACTTCCATTGGGTGTCTAAGGTGTCCGCTGCAGTCAGCCGCAAAGGCAGTTGTACAGTCTCCCACCCTGAGTTGACCTGTAACTGTCGGCAGCATGTCCAGACTGCACCTGCGGGGTGGGTACGCTGACGGTGGCTGCGAAGCTGAGCGTCTCGGGGAAGGGCATGGAGCAGTCTGTGGAGTGCAGTCCGGTTTGAGGCTGTCCTCGCAGTCCGTCGGTTTCCGGGTCCGTCTCGGAGCAGGGAGTCTGCCTGCGCACCTCTTGTGCCGCAGCAGACAGTGGTCAGGTTCGTAGACATTGCGGTGTGTACTCCAGTAGGGTCGAAAAAGATCGTGCGCCTCAATCAACGGCTCAGGTAGGCGGGTATTCACACAGGTGCATGTTGACTGACATCTTCGAAGGGGCCAACCGGTGAGAGGCAGATTCGGACGGGTCTTTTTGGAGCCCGGTTCGATTTTCACACCCTGAAGGCCCTTCTTCTGTAGACACTCCTCAAACGCCTTACACCATCGGAAAAACTGCTCACGTCTGGCTTCGGAGCAGCGACACCTAGGAGGGACATGATAGGTGTCGCCCTCTACCTTATAGACAGCATTATTATTGCTGTTGAACCCACTGGCACCCTGAGGCACGAAACAGCCACGGGTGGCAAGTCTGGATGAAAACCGGAGGTTAGCGAGGCGAGCGAGAAACTTGGCTGAAAACTCTGCATTACGTTTCTGACATGTGTCAGCATAATCATTCGCCGAGCTCCTCCGCAGGAGGGATCGGTGTCGGCGTTTAGGTGTGGGTTTACTGACGTTAGAACTGTCAGTCTCCGTAGCAGATAACGCACTATCTTCACCAGTGTCCTGAATTGCGCAGGTATAGCGAGTGCCGAGAACGCTTTCAGAGTGGGGGTATCGTTGGGAGTCCATAAATTCATCGCTCCTGCTGGACGTTCTTCGCTTGAATGAGATCATCGTTCGTTGGAGAGTGCTGTTGTGACCTTCACAGTGGTCCTCTATAAAAGCGGAAGTGTTGTCATCCTGCGGTGAGGGGTTATCCTTTTCGTTGTCGAGGTTTTTAAATTCAGAGAAGACAGTCACCTTGCCCTTAGCGTCCTTCAGATTAAGAGCGACATCATCACGCAGTGGAAACGCCGGACAGGTCTTTATCAATCGGTTAATGGTAGTGCCTTCTACGGACATCTGCACATCAATGTCAAACTGACTGCAACCCTCGGCTGTAGGGTTTTGACCGTCATAGGCCGTCACCATCGTTGACGTGCTGTCTGCTGCCTCAAGCTGCTTTTTATTCCCTGAAATCAATCCCAGGGCATTCTCCAGAGCCATCCCAACAATACTTATGCTCTGAGCCCGTAGTTCCCGTTGTTCGGCAGTGGGCTCGCCAACTACACGTCCAAATGAGTCCGGAAGGAAATTTTCAGCAGTGAAGGTGCTCTCATATTTAGCTGCTACAGGCTGAACGACATGCGGCGGAACGGTACCTGTGATCGGCCTGTCGGCCTGAGCGGAAGGTAAGGGTGAACCAGTTAAATTTGGTATGGGCTCCGGTGTGGCTGGCTGCGTCGCAAGAAAAGTGAGCTGAGGTTTCTCGGGTAGCTCGACCTGTGCGCGGATTTCAAGGGGATGGGAGGCGGAATACGCAACTGTATCCACGTTGGGTGAAGCCTTCATGAGAGGGTGATAGGGAGGGAGCCGTTTGACTGTCCAAGGATTCTGGTGTGCCGATAAGGATCGTAAGTATTTTTTCCTTACTCTCCTTTTTGTGCTCCAGCGGCGTCATTAGCATGGGTTGGGAACTAGCGGGCGCACCTGGTGTGTCCTCTTTAGAGTCCGTGGCACCATCAATGGCAAGTTCTACTGAATGCGAACCCGTTGTGTTAGTAGACATGGCGGATCCGCCATCCGGACGGCCACCATCGTTGGTCCATGTCTTCAGTGGACCCGAGACGCATGAAGTGTCTTCGCAGACAGCCTTTTTTAAAGGTTCCATCTCGTAAGTTTGGTGTCCCAGTTCTACTTTGGCGCGGGGGTCGCGCACACAGGCTATACTTTCCTGGTCATCGGCTCCATCGTCTGCATTTTCATCAGCACATTCAAAATACATCTCTTTGTCGGGGGATGATGGTGTCTGGGGGTCATGGTGTTTTTGCTTTTTATGGCTATGCTGTGAGGTTCCTTCGGCGTGAGGTTCACTCAGGCAGACAGTGGTTTCCTGTTCATCCGCCGGGCGTAGGATGTCGGCTACCGGTGACCTGCCCACAGCATAGTCGTCGGCGTACACGGATAGACTCCTCGAGTAGGCAGACATCGTTTTTTCTCTGCCGCTAAAACGACTGCTATCAGAATCCTCTTGATCTTCAACAACACCGGTTGGAGCACTCTTCAACTTACTTAGTGGTACCAATCCAACGCCCGGTTGGAACATAAGCCGCTCTGATTCACGCATTTTTACCACCATATTAACTACACGATCCAGTTCCGAATCCGAGGAGCTTGAATTGACTGGGGAGGATGGTCCCAAATCCTCGAAAGTTAGGTTGAATTTCTTCAAGTTAGACTTATCCTTATCAGCTCCCGGAGAGGAATCAGAATCGCTTGAAACCGCCCGTTCTGGTGGGTCCTTATTAACTTTTATCCGCCGGGGAACAGGCTTTGGAGCTCTGCGGTTCTTCAAATTCATCAAATAGTTGAAAAGGCTCCTTAGGAGAGGCTTAAGCTCCTTCAGTACGGCCGCATGTCCATCCCTTCCGTAGTCTTCTTGAGAAGTGTCCAGGAGCCGAAGGAGGTTATTGACTGACCTCTCTTCAACCGGTCTCTGACCTTTGTCTGCATCGTAGAAATAATCAAGGATGATGCGATATCGACCCTCCGTCCTATTAGGTGTATTTGATCCTTCAATCTCGGCCTCAATTCTGCTGACATCATCTTGGTCTGAAGCCTGCCGAGTCTGGCTGACGAAACTGCCGTGAAAGTTGTCATGCCCCTCAACGAAGTCAGAGTTATTTATGATCAAGTTATTACTTTGGTTACAGGGAGGAGAAACGCTGTAGCCTTCGCCCCTTAAGTGTTGAATCAGGTCAGACACGATAGTCTTTCTTCTGGGTGAAGAAAGGCCAGCCGATAGGTTTTCGTGGATATCGTCGGTCTCTCGAGTGCGACGTTCTATCAGACCAACTTCTTCAACAGATCCCTCGTCGAGTGAAAAATGAAGCTTGAATTGAAATCCCTCTGCCATGGCTGATTACATGTTTTCATTCCTGAGGCATGCCACGGGATGCAAACAAGCAAACCCTCCTTACCGATGAGACAAGCACTCGTGCCACTTTTAAATGTGATATCAATCGATAAACGTGCGTCGGCCGTGGGAATAAGACGGTGAAATAGCGAGGCTCGCTGCGTAGACTACGATATTTCACAAAAGATCGTATCTCGGTCTCTGCAAGGTGGACTTTCTGTTATGTCCCGGTGGGTGGATGAGAGAAGGAGGGCGGTTCCAGGGGAACAATCAGTTATTCTGCCGATTTGCGTAGCATGATGTCGAACGCGCTAAAATTTGCCTCATTTACCATCCCACTCCTAATAGTTCCAAAGCATTCTGGACTCTGGCGTGCCGGTTGTGGATTAGCTCTTTCTTGCGCGAGAAATTTAGCGTGGAAAACTCTGGAGTTTCCGTTCGGCCATTGATTGGGCCGCATGTGTGAGGAGGAACACCGCGCTTGCTCGATGACACATCACATGCTGATTGGCTGGCTCATTTCACGAGCGGATTTCGCATCCAGCAGTGCCATGCATGGGCGCGTTTTCCTTTCGCTTTCGGCTCTGAATCTGTCCGCCCTCCACGACACGAGTTTTTGGACTTGTCCCCACACCAATCGTTCTAGGCACAAATATTCATAAAAATGTGCCTGCAAGATGAGGTTTTTAAGCTGAGAAATGGCTGCTGGTCTAGAGACCTTGTCTGTACCCTGGATCCCAGTGAATCGGCGAGCACGACCGCCATTACCATCTTCAAGCTTACCAACCATCTGAGCTATGCTGGCACTATGGTCCAGCCATATCGATTAAACGTCTACATGGGGCAGTGTCATTCCTCTGTGCCACTTACGCAACTGTTCAGGAATAGGATTTCAGAGCTGTCTTCTTCTGGTCTACCGTATGTGAAGGTTGAAGCGTCATACTGTGGCCGCAGAACCTTTGTCCTTCCAGAACTCACGTCACTACTTTTATACATATATTACAGTTGGACGCTCGCGAAAGAAAACGATCACCGGGTGCCCCGCACCGGTGACTTGCGAAGCAGACTTTAGCAGCCTCTACCGCACCCTCTCCTCCCTTACACGTCTGATTCTGGTAGCAAGGCAGCATCAGGACGACCGGAGGCGAACTCGGGCGCAATGGTTGATAAACATCAGCAACCCGTCTACGCGTGCCACACACGACCTGGTCACCACAGTATGCCCCACGTGGCTAAGATCTTATATGGATGACGGCACCGAAAAGGCTAAGATTGACTCTTAGACCTGAGATGGAGCGACTTACCCCGTGCCACGATTATAAGCGCGTCGTGACAGATTTCAGCACCGGTGTGCCGTGAGGATGGATTCCCAGTATTAGCTTCAATCTTTTCTGCCTTTCGTATGCATCTGTCGACTGTCCGGGTCTGTCAATCAACTAGTAATGGGACTAGGCGTATTAGGTGACGCGGCACAAAGAAATACGTCTAAGGTGTGCCACCACATGTGCCCCCATGTACGACCGTTGGGATGGTCCCGCTCGGACTCGGTACAACCCGATTAGCGCGTGCCGTGAGTCAATCCGACCGCCATCTTACTTCAGCGATTTGTGCACATGTCGCAGTTCACAGCAGGAAATCAACGGCAAATTTGTCGGGAATGTCGGCTGGTATTTGTGTTCTCAAACCGCTTACTGGTATAGACTATTTTAACTCCTGCACTTTCGTAATCCGTGAGCTCAGCCAATTTCTTGGAACCAGATCGGATTTTAACCAGCCAGGATGGTTGCTTTTTCCGTAGCTGTTGCAAGTGCGCATTTAGCGCACTTTAAGATACTTACGTTAGAAACCTAGCTGACCTGTCGTTCACGTGTCAGACTACCTACCTAAGCAAACCCTCCACCAAAGGCTTTGCTTGTTTGACGCCTTGAAGGCGTCAAAATTGATGGAAGCTTGCATAAACTGGGATCCAAACGAGTTCGCATGAGGAAGCTTAGCTAGGCGTCAGAATCCGAATATAGGGGAGACTGGTGTTCGCAAGGGGTCAGCAATAGTTACGAATAAATTCAAAAAGGATAAGTTTCCCAAACCACGAGTCAGTAGTACAGAATTAGAGGGACAGACTTTACTTTGGCCGGGATAAGTCAGGCGACTCAGAAGGCAGCCGCGGCAGTCATTTAACCGGATACTGATGCTGTTTGCCAGCGCGCAGTATGAGCGTGCACCACAGCCACTCCCACCTGTAGCCAGTCAGTGGAGACGAAAATATTATACAACGTCACTGTGTCAGCTAGCCAAAGGCAGGGTGAAGTGCGGTGCGAGGGGGTTCGGTCGTCGTCACCAGGCCGAGTAGACCGCCACAAACCTAGGGGCTTGCTCACTTGTCACTTCGAGAGCTCTAAGATGGACGGAGGTTTTGATAAACAAGGATCCCGTCAAGTTCAGCTTGTGGTCCGCCAGCGCAAGGCGAAGTTCAGATAGGCAGCGAGGTAATCTGGCTTCCCTGGCTATAGTAGCGTCTTGCCTTCTGTAATTTCGTTCTCAAAAGGTCCTTCTTGGCAGTAAGTTCGACTGCGCGAGCGTAGGTCAATTCATTTGCCATATCCAGCCAAACATACCTTTCAGATGGTGGGCGTTCTTTCACCCGCGTCGATTTGCAAGTGTCTTTTTTTGGAGGAACGTAAGACTCAGACACACATTAGAGAGAGGGAGAACGGTGTGCGTTGGCAGCCACCGCTTACTAATCAAATGAAAACCTAAAATCAGAACACGCTAGAGGTACTATTGCAGCTATCTATGCCTGTGACCAAGATTGTTCCACTAGTCGTCCTAACATTTGTTGGAGTATTAGCGAATTCAAAAGCCAGAATAAGTGACTGCCAGAGGAGTTTCGTGTCTTGCGGTAGCGCTACCACGGCAGTCAGTCAATCTCGATTGCCGATATAGGCGGATCGCCAATCCAACTTAACTTAGAGATGTTGTGAGGTCCATCAACATCGCCTGTAGGCTGAAGTGCTTTCAGGCCAGTTTCCCTCAGAGTAGGTTGTCGTTTTGGCCTGTAGAGGTTAGGCTCAACGCAGACAACCGACGTCACAATCGCTCTGGGAACGAGTAAGCGTCTGATAATTTCGCCCGAAAACCAATCGACGCGGTAACTTCCGTTGTTGCCTACTAACTCCTCCGACTGTACCCCAGTCCAAGCCAGCATTTAACGGCATGCGTGTCTGAAGCGACCACCGCTCATGTCGAAATAACTAAGCAAAATGGCGTTCAGTGGATCTGCCGGCTGCGAAAAGTGGGTGGCCCACGCTGCTGGCCCGAAAAAGACCACGGTATGCGACAAATGGCAGCGACGAGGAATACTGAGACCCCCCAGATCAGGTAACACCACCGATCGGAGACACCAGGTGGTTCGGTCAAATCATTTTCCTATCCGAAGGGCAGCTCGTACCTGACGTTCTCTCTGATCCACCGTCCGAGTCAACATCGTCCTCTTGGCAGCCAACAGAAAAGTGAAGAGAAGTGGTTGTGTCTGTCGGCTCGACAATCTACGGACACGAAACGCCGAACGGTCAACTTGCGCTGAAGGCATGACCAGCGACCATAGAACACGAGCCCCACGCGCCCGTGGTTTGGGAGACCCTGGAGCTGACTAAACCAGCAGTGATCATAATCGATACCAGTAAGAGTAGGTTTTCCCAAACACGTGCGCAGGCTGTCTGACCATTTTGGTCAACAGTGTCAATTTTCTGCGCCCTGGAGGTGGACACACACAAGCCACCACATCTCTACCAGATAAATTTTATGTACAGTGAAAAAAAGAACACGTTGGGAGTATGAGAGAAGGGGAGTGGCTAGAAAAGGAGGGAACAGATGAGGGAAGAAGTTAGTCCGCCCGCTGGCGGTAGATGCGGTTACAAAGGATCCATCGGAGCGACAAACGGGTATGGCGGTTGGCCCATCCGACCCTGCATATGGCCACCACCACCGCCACCACCGCAACCAGCGGCGGGGTTCAGCTGTCGGAGTTGTTGGTCCATTGCCGTGCCATTCGGGGAATGGGAGACCGCGCCACCGCCACCAGACTGGGCAGTAGGTTGCGATTGGACAGACTGCTGGCGCGACTGAAACGGAGCCGATTGGTTCGATGGCGGCTGCTGCTGCTGTTGAGACTGCGGCTGTGACGGCTGGATAACAGGCCGTGGCAGTTTCAACAAAATATTAGGCATTTCCACGTCTGGGTTAAAACGCTGCCACAGATCGTACAACGCCAACAGGTGTCTGGACACCTCGAGGACCTGCAGCAGGAGGCACAAGAAACCGTAAGAACACGGAAATTGGAGAGGAGGGAGGACGGCTGCCGTCCTTATCACATTCTACCAGTAGCTCTACATTGAAAAGTTACCCATTCTCAGGTGCTTAGTGAAAAATTACAGAAAGAAAACTTTAAAAATGTGCTGGTGACTTTTCCACGACGAAGTTTGACACAAGGCCATAACGACCAACGGGCAAGTAGGCCAAGCCAAGCAGTTCCAATGGAGTACAAAGGCTATTTATACCTATTACTATCATGTCTAATCTAGCCGGTATCAGTGATTCCGCGGACAGCGGGTCTCCGTACGTGATGATCCGCGGCAATCGATCGGGCGAAGACCAAATACCGTAGATCCACATCCACGGACAGTTTCGAGGCGGCCGGTGAACTGATCGCCTATTTGTTGCCCCAGTGACGCCCGGCGTCGGATTAAGGGCACCAGTAGTGTAATGAGGCGGCAGACTTTCGCATTCGGGACGCAATCGGTGTACCCTATTCGAGGGATCGTTCTCAGGTGCTAGGAGGCTGGTGAAGGAGCAGAGGCGGTAGTGGTTACAAAGCCTAATAGTTTTAACTCGTTTCCCATGCGCGAAACCCAAGCGTGCAGAAGGACTGCCTGGATGGATGTAGATGGGGTTATAGGCGGCCTAGAGGTTTTGCGCGACCATGTTGTCCAACTGACAATAACGTGACGTCTAGGTAATTGAAGCACTCTCTTAACCATTACTCACGAGAGATCTGCTACTGCTGCCGAGTGGAAGTCCCGTCTACATTTAAAATAACCTAATACAAGCGTTTCGCATGCTGCGGGGTCAAGATTGTTGCCTCGCATCCGGCGACTTCTTTGAGCTGGCCAATACCACTACTTTGAGAGGACATCCTCTCAAACTACGTGGCACTGACACAAGACTGGACACAGGGTTTGTCTTCTCCAGCAGAGTGATGAAGGCCTGGAATGCTCTGCCTGCGGACATCTTTTTGTCTCCATCCGTTGGGGCTTTAAATCGGAAGTTTGATCAGTACAATCACATATACCACCACAAAATCAGAAACGGACACATTTTCCCACGCCGCCCCCCCTCACAAAGTTACATGTTATAGAACATACTACAACCTATTTTGAGTAATATTAATTTATAATTGTGTCGCCTGATGTCCTGTAGAGTGACGTGGAGATAGCATTTGTCCAACGCTCATTGTAACCAATAGGGAGTTCAAAGGCGTCGTCTACCTTTCCCTTAATAAAACTGAACTGAACTGGAAAAAGGGGCAAGTTGTGCGGGATTCACCTTCTCCATGTTGACTGTCAGTTCTGCGAACCAGTGCTCAGCCACAGCCAATGGACTCAGTTTAGACTGTCTGTTGGCGATGGTGAAACTGCTGTTGTCAGTAGTACCGTCGCTAGCATCAGGGGGCGGATCCTTCTCGAGACTTATGAAGGCCAGTTGTATGCAACCTTAAAAGGGAGAATATGTTGAACACTAATGGGGCGACAAGCGGTAAAAGACAACCGAAAACGAGACATCTGGTAGGTGTGGGCTTTTAGATGTCAAGCCACGCACCACCCCATGCGCGACTCCTTCGGTGCGATTCAACGCTGTGCCCATTCCGAATCTTTTACAACAGCTGTGAAGGTGTGAGACTCTGGAATGTCAATCGAACTTCTCAAATAGGTCTTCTATTGGGAAAAAAATACTTAAATAAAATTGCAGTCACATCAGGATGCGGGATTTTCCATGCACGTCGTCCAGGCCTCCCGTACAAAACAACACTTTGTAAAAATGACTACTGACGTAGGATGCATTTTTCTCATTGACTTTCGATGTTCTTATAAATTCCGATATATCTTTAAAAAAATATTAAAAAATATTATTTATTGTACTTATTTTGTAGCAAATTACATCACACTTTATACTAAGAATTATTCGATCTTTTAAAAAAATTATAAGTATAAAAATTATAAATTATAAAGTATAAAAATTATAAGTATGTAACTTGGACCACATACTCCGCAAACGTTTAAGTGCATTATGCAACGTCTTCTTAATAGCGTGTACAAATGTATGATTTTCCTTATAGGGAAAAGATTTAGCTTGTAATTTTGAAACTCTGAATGCAATTGTATAAGCGCGTCGGGTTCAAAATGATTCAGGAAATAATTTTTTTTTAAAAACTGAAAAATCACCATTCTTCAAGTATAACATTTGAGGAAGAAGTAATTTGCTACCGAATGAAAACAAGAAAGAATATGTTTGTGCATATTTTCTAAACAAGACATTTGAGTTTATAGGGAATCAAAAATCCCCGCGAAAACTCACTCACTACTTAAGTAGTCCTCTTTTTTTACTGAATATGGTTTTCGAAGATGACCGGAAAGAACCTTGTTTAAAAGCCCGTGTCCTGACGTGACTTACGTACTACTTTCTAACGAAAAGCACATTTCGGAATTTCGGTTAACATATAGCAAGCAAAGAGGTTCAACAAGTGGCGTAACGTGTGCGCGCGTCTTTGTCAATTCCAACCCGCTGGAACTGGCAAAGCGAGGCCTCGAAGGCCTGCGGACAGCTGATCATGAGCAGTCATCATTTTATAAAGTGCTCGAGGAGGAAAAAACGGCCCTCAGTGAGGCAAACGAAGAAGGACAGTGCGGTCACCACACACGCTGCAAAATTAAGTAATAGGGAGGGGGGCGGGAGAATGGCAGATTTTAATAATCCCTTTGACCCAACTGTGAAAAACTTGGCCGCCTCGGTGGGATTCGAACGTACGCCAACAAGGGGAAGGCTTTTTAGTACAGCCAACGCTCCAGTCAACTGAACTATGAGGTCTCCACCGGCGGGAGCCGTGAGTTTAATCGCATTTGGGTCAAGTTACCCACCCAGTCTACTGTAAAGTATGGAATCCACTAATTCTGATACAGAAAGCGGACTGCCCAAATAGGATTTCCTAAGCAATCAATCTCCAATCCACCAAATGACTACCAGGCACAATTAATTAGTAGAGGTTTTGGGCAGAATTGAATAATTTATTTGACCCACTTGTGAAAAAATCAGCGGTCTCGGTGGGATTAGAACTCACGTCTGAAAGGGTAAGGCAGGAGTACAACCAACATACTAGCCAACTGAGCTACGAGGCCCCACCGGGAGCCGTGAGTTTAAGCACACTTGAGTCAAGTTACCCGCCTAACTTACTGCAAAGTATAGACTACACCAAATTTGATAGAGTAAGCTGATTTCCCAAGTAGGATTTCCTAAGCAATCCATCCAATCGTGTGTTGCACTAGAGAAGACAGTCCCGTCGACTTTAGGCCGGGGGATGAGTGTCCGTGCCTAAATGAGTTTCACAGAGCCAAGCTGTTGTCAAACGACATCACCCACAAAGGGATTTTTTTCGTCCTCCAGGCGTTCCACCGCAGTACCTCACAGGGGTACCTGGTGCATGGGAGACGACTGAAAAAATATACGCATTGCTACCCATCCACATCCCTAGCCTTCCGCAGACAGACCGCGTCTTGAATGCAACAGTCTGCAGTCTCTGCAATGCCTCAATGGTCAGGGCGTTGGACTGCTAACCAACAGGTCGCGCGTTCGAACCTCAGGGGTCGCAAAATCTGGATATGGCTGGCTGATGACGGTTAATAGGACTGAAGTTGTCATTACAGTCTGCACCACTGGAGAGGAGTCGAGGACATAAAGTCGGCTGCCGCAGATCGTCGCGAGTGGAGACCGGACATGGCAATACATCAAGTAGACGAAATGCAACGAGTTGCGGGGAAGGAGAATGTGACACTTTCTTCCTTGTTGTGGAGTCCATCAGACGGAAGAGCCAGGGCTCAATTGTCCGTCCGTGTATTCGAGTGGCATAGTAGGCCTTTTGGTTCGCGCCATCGCTCGGTCACTGGCCTTCGGCATGAAACGCTGCAAGCCCCTCTGTAAGCCCAAGGTTGCAAAACTAACCACCTTTGGGGGCTGAACAAACACACAGACTTACCTATTAGCCTAGCTGCTGGCTACTCGGCGTTTCCACAGGTGGCGGATAGTGGAACGGCCTTCAGTGAAGGTGAGCTGCGAAATAAGCACTCTCGGGTCTGGCGAATAAGCAGTCGCCGACCAGCAGCGACAGTGCTACCAGGGTGCGACGAGCTGAGGTCTGGCACGCCAAAAGCCTTAAAAAAAGCCGCAAAGCCCGATGACGGCACTGCGACATGGCGAGTGTGAATCGCCATTAAATAAGTTCGCTCACCCCCACTGCCTTTTGGGTAGGCTCTTAAGCCAAAGCGCTAGAGGAGACAACCTCGAAAAAAACAATCCGAGCGGCTGTTGGGGACCCACCCGTACTCACAATCCCCAAGACACCTCATGAAAATATGTCCGAATATAGTACTACGATCCATGCTACGGCGTCCGCGGGAACCGACGCGCTCCGCAACCCTAGTCCAGTGCTGCGGGCTGAGAATGGTATGCGAGCTGGACAACACAATCGAAATCGGAACCCTTGGTATTGGACGCTGGAATGTGCGAACGTTCCTGGACCCTGGTACCCAAGTCTGACGGCGCGCAGCCTGTCAGAAGGCCGAATACCTGATTCAGGTTCTCTGGAAATAAAGATCCCGGGAGTCAACTCACACTTCACCCTGTACCACAGTGGCCCTCGCGACTTTTCTGGTAGACATGGTGTGGCGATTACCATCTCGCAACAAGCGAACCGTGCACTGCTTGCTCAGGAACCAGTTAACGAACAGATGGCCTATGTGCGACTGAAACGTCACTTTAAAAATATCGCTAGCGTCTCCGTGTACCCACCAACTTCCGCTGCCGAACAGCGCGACAAAGAGACGTTTTACACGCAACTGCAAGTGTTAGTTGAAAGACCCCACACCGCGATCTGTTAATTGTTGTCGGGGACTGGAATGGCCGGGCTGGACGTGGTGACTTCACTAACAGTCATCTTATTGGCCGTTTTGGGTTTGGTTCTGGATGTGAAAATGGTGAGAGACTGCTAAACTTTTCTGAGCAGAACCGACTGTTTGTCACGAACAAGGGCTCCCAGCACAGGAACAAACACCTGCTGATCTGGTATTCAAACGACGGTCATACGGCCAGTCAGATCGATTACATCCTAGTCAGTTCACGGTTCCATACCTGGGTTCATGATAAAAAGATCGATGTGTGGTGCCGATGGGTCTGACTATGTTCTCGTTCGTACACGCTTGAAAATGCACCTATCATCCGCACCCAAAATCTCACGTGCTAGACGCCTCGATGTCGCCAAAATCCGGCAACCCGGCACTTCCGAGGCCCTGGACAGAGAAATCCGGTCTTTTTGTACTACCCAAGCAGACGGAGAAGACAGCAGTTAGTGGTCATCACTGAAGGCATTAGTCTATGGGGCAACTGAGAAAATCCTTGGTTTACTCAGCAACGCCGCAGGGATTGAATCGGCGGAAGAACTCTGCAGTTGTCTGCCCAGACGGCAGCAGAGCCAGATCCACCAACTCCGGAAAGATGACGGCAAAAATCGGCTAGGGAAAGACCGGAAGAAATATTGGGTTGAAATAGTGACCTCAATGGAGCAGACCTCAAACGTAAGGTGACACTCGAAAACTACCAAATTATCCGCCAAGTTGATGGTGGGCCCTCTACACTGAGCGACTCCGTTCGTGACGTGAATGGCAGCTTTATTGCTGAAAACCCGGCCAAGGTCGAGCGCTGGTGTGAGCACTTCGAGAAACTTCTAAATTTCGATACCGAGCCTAGAACCTCCTTACCACGTGCGACGGAGTCTCCTAACTCTCCTGCCTATGCAGTGTCATGCGACTCACCTTCTGAAGGAGAAGTCACTGATGCCATAAGAAGGTTGCGCAACAACAAGGCACCTGGAGAGGACGGTATACCCTCTGAAATCTACAAGTCTTGTGTCAACACACTGGCGCCCTAACTCCATGAAGTGATTGTACAAGCGTGGAGAGACGAGGTTGTTCCTGATGATTTGGGCTCAGGCACCCTTGTGCACAATAAGGGAGACAAAAGAGATACGAAAACTACCGTAGCGTAAGTCTTATCAACCTGGCTGCTAAAATCTTCGCTATTGTCCTTCTCAGGCGATTCCTGGCTGTGCACGACTCTAGGACGAGGACCAACCAAGCCGGATTCCGTGCTGGGCGTAGATGTGTGGACAAATATTCGCACAAAGTTACATCCTTGAATCCCACCATAGTAAGCAGTACCCGACGGCCGTCTTCTGTGTCAACTTCTTTGCCGCGTTCGATTCCATCCATCGTGAATCTTCATGCCGAATTTTGGCCCTACATGGTCTATCATCAAAAAAACATCGCCATGATCAAGGCCTATTACAGCTCAACAAATGCGTGAGTTTTGGTCCATAAACATCTTTAACAAGCATTCAGTATCCGGTCTGGCGTTCGCCATGGTTGTATTTTGTCGCCAATCATATTCAACTGCGCTAACAACTGGATTGTTGGGAAGGCTCTGCATGAGGAGGATGGTGTTGAGCTTGCACCCGGACGTCGGCAGGTTGATCTCGACTACGCAGATAATATCGCCTTACCAGCTCCAAACTTTGGTGATCTCCAGTCTTTGGTGTCAGGGGTGAATGAGGTCGCTAAATCGGTCGGCTTGCCCATAAACGCGGTAAGACCAAAGTTTTCTCAAGTCGCATCCCTGCCCAGGAGAAAGCATCTCTTGATTTTGTTGGCTGTCAACTTGAAGAGATGGACAGTTTCAAATACCTTGGGGCGAGGTTGCTGTCGATTGGACAGAGTGCGGATGACGTTGTCTCCCTTAGCGATGCTGCTTGTTGGGTTTTCTCAAGCTTTAGAAACTGCCTGTGGACCCGACGCCACATTTTTATCGCCACAAAGATTCGCGTGTATCGTGCGTCTGTCCAGCTTTTCCTTCTCTATGGCTGTGAATGCTGGGCTAGACGCGTGGCAGGTGAGGAAATAGTGAAGACATTTGACTACCAGTGCTTGAGGACCGTCCTCCAAATAAAGTACTCAGCCTTCTTCTCAAATGAGACAGTCCGAACTTGCTGCGCAAACAACGCAAGGATATCACAAGCCATTCCAAAACGACGACTAAGGTGGTTCGGACATGTTCTTCGTCACCCACCTTATGATCTTAGTGCTACTGCCCTTGAACCGGCCCTACTACCCAATTAGAGGCATCGGAGAGGGGGTCAGGTCAAACATGGCTTGACATAGTTCATCAGGACATGAAAGTTGTTCTTGGACCTTCGGTATTCAGCGTCCGTTTTTGGCAAAGAGCATGGATTAAACTGTCTAGGTCTGCTGCCATGGATCGTCACGAGCGGAGGAGCGCAAGCTGTGACCTAATAGTGGCCGGCTAGATCAGGCATGATCACAGCCGTTACAAGTAAGTACAAGTTAATATTCACCACATTGTTTCTGGCAGGCCAATATTTCGCGTATTTACAATCAATGGACGATCATCGAAGAAGACCCGCAAACACTGAACATTCTCATTAAATTTGCCATCGTCAGCTGGAAAGTACAGACAATCTTTCCGATGAGACGTAGGACATTTGACTAGTAAATTATATTTTTCGGTTTTACAAATGTTTTTTTTTCGTAGCCAGACTTTATTCGAAGCACATTTGCTTCGGTTCGGCATAAGCAATCGTAGATTCCCAATTTCCTTTGTTGGTTGTTTTTTTTCCACGTTTCGACTTTTAAAACCGATAACTACGCTTTAGTTTCATTCGATAAACCGTTCTTTTAATCTCTTCGAATAAAATATCATGGGATTATGCTGCAATGTGACTTTCATAACAATCTTACTTAAGCAGTCGTTTCTTATCGGAATCATATTTTAGAATTATAGGGAAACTTAAATGAAATAGCACATCAAATATCTACCCGCTCTTCTTCGACCCCAACTTGTCAACTTTGTCATGTTATGTTAAACTTAATGTTTATTTCCAAAGACGATTAAAAAAATTTAGTATCTTTCAGGATGGCTTGTGACAGCCCTTCAACACGGCTGAGCGATAATGAAAATCAAACTAAAATATAAATGATCACTTTTCAAAACGAAAACCTTTCAGTTATGTTTCCTGTCACGAAGATTGATGTGCTATTTTATAGTTGTACATAAACCGAAAAAAACGTCCAATTACTTAAATCCAACTTTTCCCTAAAGTCACCCAAGTGGCCAAATGTGTATTCCCGTGTACTGTAACCGTAGATGGTTATCTTCCGGCAAAATCATGTCTGCTTATTATGCTACATGGCTGGCTAAACACAACTCAGAACACCTATATCTATATAATTCATAAAACTGTTAAACCCACTATCCAATTGAATTTACGGAATTCAAAATTAAAGCGCACTGTTCTGTAAATTGTGGATCTCATCTCAGGTGTTCACTGCATCTTCATCCCTCCTTTGAACGGCAAAAGCTTAGACGGACAGACCCAGACAGTTTAACCTAGTGATCAGCGACCATGCGGTAAGAGAAGGCTCATTGACCTGTCTCGGTTGACATTTGTCAAAATTTCTAGCCGACCTTTTACAAACAGGCAAGACAGGCACCACATGAGGCCACCCGCAAACACTCAGAACAAAAAACCCTGGTTCAAAGCATTTAGTTTTACCTAGATTATCAGATGTTTTTAAAAGATACCGTCAAAAACACACGTCTATCAGCCATCTGCAACTGCTATTTTTCTGCTTCTCCCAACAAGGTAGAGTAAAGGGATGACAAGTTCAAAATTTTTCATTGTATATGGCCTATTGTACTCGTTTTATAATTGGAGACCTTTTAACTGAAGTAGAAAGATGCTCTACCCACCTCGAGAATATTAATTGAAACACTGTCTGGATCGATTTGTTGGCGCATGCGCGCACACACACACAAAATATACGATTTTTTTCATGAAGTGCAGAACTGTACAAGGAACAGACAGAGGCCTTACGTTTGTATTTTTCTTCTGTTATCGCCACCAGTCTTGTTTCGATTAGTTAAGTTTGACTTCCGCTGAGCATATAAATCCAAGCAGAGGGCTGAGGTTTTGAAATTAAATAAAAGCCGTATGGTGACAATAATGACTTCAACTGAAATTAAAGAATGCCCAAAACTTCCTATCTTACATTGAAAGTTTTGATAAAAAAACACTTCAGTCTCAAGAAAATTGAGTGAAAACAATGAAAATAATGAATGTTGATAAGTATTTGCTAGGAAATCTGAAACACTCCTAAATTTAAATACCCGAAAAACGTATAAAGAAATGAAAAGAAAGTAAATTAGGCTTAATATAAAAATATGGAGTATTTAGGATTGCGCTTGACATTTTTATTTGCATATAGTAATAACTGACCGGTCAGTTAACTTATAACCTGCTGTAACCTTTGTCAAAACCCAGCACTAGCATATGTGCTTGACGGCTGTTTGTCAACGGCAACCCTTTACATAATACGGATTCTTGCCCGTCAAGTACATCTACGGCCCCTGTATCAAGGGAACCGCACCACTGCTCAGATCTGATGGCACAAGACTGCTGACAGAGAAATCGCAACTTCTGAAGCTCTGGGTTGAGCACTTTAGAAATGTCCTTAATTGCTCATCAGCCATCTCCAGATGCTGCCATTGACCGGCTCACTCAAGTGGACACGAACAATGACCTGGATCTGCCGCCTTCCCTACCAGAAACCATCCGGTCCGTGCAGCAGATTTCCAGTTGTAAAGCACCGTGATCCGACGCAATCCCACCGGAAGTCTACAAGCACGGTGGGCCCCGGCTGATGGCAGAACTTACAACCCTCTTCCCGGAGGTGTGGCGCTAAGGACAAGTTCCTCAGGATTTCAAAAACGCGACCATAGTCCATCTCTAAAAACGGAAGGGGAACCGGCAACTCTGTGTTAATCACAGAGGCATCTCGTTGCACAATATCGCCGGGAATATCTTCGCCCGTATTCTTCTTAATCGTCTGCACGGTCATCTAGAGCAGGGCCTAATCCCGGAAAGCCAATGTTGATTCTGACAACACCGCGGCAACACCGATATGATCTTTGCCGCCCGCCAGCTACAAGAAAAGTGCCAGGAGATGCGAACTCACCTATACACTACCTTCATGGATCTGACGAAAGCCTTTGACACGGTGAATCGCGACGGACTGTGGAAAGTCATGCAGAAATTCGGCTGTCCTTAGCGGTTCACGGACATGGTGTGTCAGCTTCATGACGGGATGACGGTGCGCGTCACTGACAACGGGACGGTATCCGAAGCATTCGCAGTGACCAACGGAGTGAATCAGGGCTGCGTATCGGCTCCCAACCTGTTCAGCCTCATGTTATCGGCTATGCTGATGGACGCCTACCGTGATGAATAGCCTGGGATCCGCATTGCCTGTAGAACTGACGGACACTTTCTCAACAGTCGGCGTATGCAGGCTTTAACGCGCTTGTCTACGACTACAGTCCATGACTTGCTATTCGTGGACGACTGCGCCCTTAACACCGAGACGGAGGTGGACATGCAAAGGAGCATGGAACTCTTAACCGCAGGCTGTGCCAATTTCGGATTAACAATCAGTACAGCCATAACGGTTGTCATGCACCACCCCGCACCCAGCGCGGAATACGTTGCTCCACAAATCAATGTCAACGGTGCTCAAATAAAAAATGTGGAAACCTTCGCTTATCTAGGAAGCACGCTCTCACGCAACACGCGAATCGATGACGTGGTTGCCCAACGGATCTCCAAAGCAATTCAGGCCTTCGGCCGACTGCAGGCCTCCGTGTGGAATCGCCACGGTATTCACCTGAACACCAAACTGAAGATGCACAAGGCCGTCGTCTTGACGACACTCCTTTACGGAGCGGAGACCTGGACCATCTACTCCAACCAAGCCAGGAAGCTGAATCACATCCATCTCAGCTGCCTCCGCAGAATACTGAAGCTGAGATGGCAAGACAGGATCCCAGACACGGAAGTCCTGGAGAGGACCGGAATCCTCAGCATCCATGCCATGCTGAGGCAGGTGCAACTGCGATGGAGCGGACACCTGGTAAGAATGGACGACGAGCGACTACCCAAACGACATTTCTACGGAGATGTCACTACGGGTGCTCGCCGGCAGGGAGGTCAAAAACGACGCTACAAGGACACTTTGAAGAAATCGCTGAAGCAACTGCAAATCAACCCGGCGACCTGGAATGACCTCGCCGAGGTTGCCTAACGCATCTCCAAAGCCATTCAGGCCTTCGGCCGGCTGCAGGCCTCCGTATGGAATCGCCCCAGTATTCACTTGAACACCAAACTGAAGATGTACAAGGCTGTCGTCTTGCCGACACTCCTTTATGGAGTGGAGACCTGGACCGTCTACTCGAACCAAGCCAGGAAGCTGAATCTTTTCTATCTTAGCTGCCTCCGCAGAATACTGAAGCTGAGACAGGATCCCGGACATGGAGCGGACCTGAATCCTCAGCATCCACGCCATGCTGAAGCAAGTGCAACTGCGATGTGGGGCCACTCTGGTAGGAATGGACGACGAGCGACTACCCAAACGAATTTTCTATAGAGATTTCGCTACGAGTGCCGACCGACAGGAAGGTCAAAAACGGCGCTTCAAGGACACTTTGAAGAAATCTCTGAAGCAACTGTAAATTAACCCGGCGACCTGGTGGGACCTCGCCCAGGATAGACCGGCATGGAGAAGATCCGTGAAGACAAGTTCAGCAATCTATGAAGCCAACCAGTTCGCCACCGCCAAGGCCAAAAGAGCGGCACGAAAGTCATAAGCGCCCCGGACCAACACCGCCGATGCCCAGGCCCTGCCAACATGCGTGCGCTGTCAACGCATCTTCCGCGCGCGAATCGGCCTGGTTGGACATCTTCGGACGCAATGCACAAACAATCCGACAATTCCAATTTCTACGTCAAATTCTGCCAAACCTCCTTCAGACTCCCCCACCCTCACTGCTGACATCAATTCCATTACTCCCACCATCATAAAGACCACATCCCAATACTCATCGCCTTTTACTCCCACCACCACAACCACCACCACCTTCGACTTCACTACCATCACCATCATCAGCGAGGGGACTCTGTCCTAAGCTGTCCTCAATGCGACTGCACATTCACCTCACGCATCGGCCTGGTCAGTCACCTGCGAATTCATCGCACGGAGGCTGGTGAACCAGTGCCTGGGGCTTCGACATACAGTCGCCGGGCCCACCTCCACTGCCCTCACTGCTCCCGAACATTTACACACCGCATGTACCTATTAGGACACATGCGCCTCCACGACAACCTGCGGTAAACCACCGGAAGCTTAGCCACATCAGCGCACACCCATCTACACTAATACATAGACAACACCCTCAAAATCATCATAATGCCCCTGATAACATCACGGTTTCCTAGAAACCGTGGCTTAGAAGGCTGCTAATCTGACGCCTTCACCAGACCACGCCGTCGGCCCAGTGTATGTGTTGTGTGTCAAGTGGCTTACCAGTGGGCTGGGAGTCAGACGGCGATGGCTCCTCCATATCCCCTGAGTAAGCAAATCCTGGTGTGTGCGTTATGGGGGCCAACTCGTGCTGTGGCACGCGAAGACGGGTACGCCGACACGTCAGCCAATGTGCCTACTCCCACATCAGACAACTTACTGGCTCGGATGGTGGTCTGATTGTGGGGGTGGGGGAGAGAGTGAGGTCAACAGCTCAGCGCATTTTCCTCACTTTAAACAATCTGACGCGCTTGAAACTCTCACGGTGCGCTAAATGCCGTGGCTTAGAAGGTTGCCAACTAACGGGATAACTCGGACCGCGGGGTCAGCCCAATGTGTGTTTTGTGTGGTGGCTGACTGGTGGACTGAGAGTCAGGCTGCAATGGCTCCCTCTTAATGTGGCCTTTATGTCATTCCCACTCCATGGGATCCGAGTCAGGTGTGGTGGTACACCCTGGGGCGGCTCCGGCCGCGCCAGCCACCTGTGCCCTCTCCCATCTCCGGTATTCTTGACTCTGTCATGACACCGGGCTCAGGTGGGGGAGGAGGAGAGAGTGCGGTAGCTGCAGCACAAGGCTAATATCACTTTAAACTAAATCACGCGCAAGTCACCGTCCCTGCAATACCCTTCCGTGAAGCACACGGTGGACCTCGTCGAAATCGACGGCCGAACTGTCGATTGGTCGCATCTCACGTTGGAAACCCATCGCGGAAACTTCTCGAAAGTTTTGGCCGCACAGGTGCTCGGTGTAGCGGCGAAAACTGATTGGTTGCCTGGTTTCCTATGCGTCTTTCTCAGACAGCTTGGCCTGTGTTGGCGTGCGTCACCTACTGCCCTTTCCGCCTTGGGCCACGACTCGACTGCGGTTCCCGTCTCCATAACCATAGTGGATTATTGCCTAACACAATTCTGCTTGTACTGACTTTATTTTTTGTCAGCTCTCTGCAGGGAACTTCTTTGCGTACATTTTAAACGTACTTTAATACAGCAATTTCTCCAATTTTTGGAATAAGTGCTTTCTTTATAAAATTTGAAATTCTGAACAACGTGATCATTATTTTACTAATTAGTATATATTTAAATCCGCTTCACCATGTTCAGTATATTTTCAAGTCATTGGTGCATTTTTGGTGTGACTTGAAGGCTCTCAAAAATTTTGGCATCGCCCATGTTTTACATAAATCTTTGTACGCAGCTATACTGCTGCTGTCTTATAAAAATGTACCATTTGCCTTTTTTTATGTTTACAAGTTTAATGCAGCATAAAATACAGAAATATTTAAAACTGTACATAGCAGATATTGTCTTTCGTTATGAGTGCCTTGGTGATCCCACTTACAGCTAGCATACGCTAAATTAATACAACAGGCAGCTTAGAGGTCAGTAATGCCTTTCATTTTAATCACATATAGTAAAGGAACAGTGTTCGAAAAATTTATTCCGCAAGGAGCTATGAATTTAAATGAAAAAAGTCCTCTATTGTCATTAAAGGCATCGTACCATCTTATTTTCAATGTGAATAAAAAATAATGTATTTAATATTATGCACCTATTTATCTTTGTGATTTAGTCACTGTGACACACGTAGCATAAATTGCGAATGTATGTCCCCTTTTGGAGCTTTCTGCCAACTTCCAATTACAGGGACATTCATTTGAAGGATAGGCTTAATGTGAAACTTTTAGGGAGGGTTTTGGTTAGGGTAAATAACAGACAATGGATAGAGATATTTTAAGGAGATGGGTGGGAGTATAGTTGTAATTCAACTTTGGATTAAGAGTACTACCAAATAATAAAGCAGTCCTAAGATTTTGCGCAAGTATTGTGATATTACTGAGGACAAGTGCCCAAGTTCGAGTATTGTCGAAATGTGAATTCAGATGCAATTAAAATGCATCCCTCCTTCGTCTTGGCGCATTGAGAAATCTGGTTGGTTTCCTGATCAGTATATTGGAAGATGTACTCCCTTTACAACCCGCATTACAATCCTTTAAGCAACGCAGACATATTGACGAATTTCTTCGAACCATGTGAGCTCTACCAGTATATTGGGAAAAATTTGTAAATTAAAGAACCGGCTTAACCCAAGAAGCAGGGATTTTTTACGCGAACGTGGATCATCTCTTATCCTTGTTACTGTGAAGTTAAAAGCGTCTTATCCTGCACAAAACAGAGCAGACACCAAATTGAAGATTTCTTATTAAAATGCTGCCAAAGCATCTATCTTAAGTGAGCACCCAGCAGCTCATTTTAAATATTCATCTTCATAGGTATGCACGGGCCGTTAATTTTTATGCTTCATGTTAAGCATTAAAATGCTTCGCGAAATTGCATTAACATTGCAATTGTTTTCGCGGACGTCTCTGAGTCATAAAAATCAATACACGCTGCAATTTTATTAAAATAAATATATAAAACAATTTATTTAATCTTTTACCGCAAGGACTACCACGTCAATGTTCTGTCGTCTCCTATTCCATCGTCTGTCACATTCAAAATATACTCTTGAATTAAGTATGAGGCTAATACGCTTTACTTAGTCATATTAACCTGATGTCTGTTTAAAGGTTGTATTTTTCAGATGACTTTAGTCATGAGACCAAATAGTTTTTTCTATGTAGAAGAACAAATTTGAAAGGAAAATGCTTTGAAGTCTAAATAAAGTCATACCATATCCTTCCGTATTCCAAATGGAGAACGTAAAATGTGCCACAAGGATAAAATATAAGAGGGAAAATTTCTCACGGACAAAACGGAGGTGAAAAAAGTTACATTAATAATCAGCATCTTTATGTAAAAAATTATATAAAAGGAATGCTTGCAGATAAAGCTGAAATGGAAAGGAGCACTCACCCGGCTGGAAAGCCACTAAGACGTTTTCATACAGAAATATCCCTAATGCTTATCGTACGCTGAGACTTTTATACGTGAAAAGTTTGCAATCTAAGTGCTTCCTCAAAAGGCAACGTTTTATGAGAAGCCAGTATCTTCTACTCAAATAAATTTGAAAAAATATGAAATATATCAGGCATGGTTTTTGCGAAAGAAAATGTACTCACACGTGTTTATTAAATTACTGTTTTCTGAATGTAAGTTTTGGTTTAAAAATTAACTTTGAGTACATCTTGAGTTCTGCCATAACATTCATCTTCGTGAGCATCCAAAAGCTCATTATGAATTTTCCCCTTGCAAAGTATTTGCTTTTTGGTAACTATTATGATCACGGTTTATCATAAGAATGGTATACTAAAAGCGTTGTTTAAATATATATTTGAACTTAATATAATTACATTGCAAACCGTTATGGTGGCCATTTTCGTGCCCCAAGCAAGACAACGTAATACACGTCCATTAACAAAATAAGTAACATAATACTTTTTATGCCTGCCATTTTAAAATACTGACGTCGGTAACTTTATTTGTCATAACAGGTATAATATCCTTCACGATTAAGCCTCAGTGTTCACAAATTGAGGTCGCAATGCACCGAATTTCCAAGCGTGTCAGGCTGAACCATGGTAACCCTTCGTCGAATTTGTAGGCATGCATTTTGGAGATTTTTTTCCTCATTTGGCTGGATTAAATTTTGAATGTAAAGACACAAATCTCTAAACGAAATTCTTGTAAGTCCGACTATATTTGCGCCATATCTGTCCATATTCCAATCGGAAACCGAAAAATATGCTCGAATGCTCATATTCTGTAGCGAAAATGTACCATTGCTTCGCTACAAATTGAAGAAATGGATGTAGCACATAATAATCTTTACTGGACAGCCTCTAAATAGACAAACATATAAAAAATAAATGCGCACAAATAAACAGGCAATAAAGATTGTCACTTACCTGACTGAAAGTCACCTCAACGTTTTGACACACAGCCACACAAAAATATCTATATTGCCGACGAGAAACTAAGGGTGTTATCCGTGAACAGTTTTCAATTGAAATGTCACCCAGCAGGGTAACATTGTAGGAAATCCTTGAAAAGGTATAACTTTCTTCCTCCACATTAAAAAATAAAATGCGTTTTATAAGATTTTCAGCAATCTCTTCAATCGCAAATATGCCTTTATACTGCGGACAGGAATTATATCCTAAAAAGAATACTCATTTAATGCAAAAAAGTAATATAAAAGATGTTGAAAAATCTCACCTGCTTGATGAAATATTAATAATTCATCAGATGCTAATATCATGTATACGTTATATAACAATCAAGCCTATTTAAGCTTTATTTAAAAACATGCTACACCATTATCTTGGGTAATTAAAAACGAAAAATGCTTACCAAGATTGAAAAGTATAGTGAGCAGTGAAACACTTAGTACAACAATATGGCTGATAAAAACTAAATGCATGCACTGTCCTCACCATTTGCCTATTGCAAGTGACAATGTGTTCACCAAAATGATTAGAGAAGAAAGGTTTCAGCACAAAAAAGAATACTTACATGATGTTTACTTTTTGTGGGCCTTCTTATTTCGATATCGACTAAAATGTCTATTTTTATCAAAAGTTTAATGAAAAGACGTTTATTTTATTATATATATTCCCTGGACAAATGCTCTACAGTCGAGTTCGTCGAACCACATGAATAAGTTAACGGTACTAGTATACTTGTGTCGCATAGGGTTATCTTATGGTTGCCAGTCTCTTGTTGGTCCAGCGCATCCAAACCTTCCCCCTATGTGGGAAGGTCAAAAAAGATGTTTATACACTTATCAATAGCTATTAAAGTGTGTTTGCATTTTGTTCAATCACGATTTGATAGACCTGAAAACAAGGTGTAGCATGGTGACATGCGTGAGAAAGGGCTATTAGCATGAAGGTTGTTGTAAGCAGGAATATTGGTTCGTTGCATGAAAGGTAGGTTGGATTAATAATGAAGAACTGATTAAAAAAACTTAAATCGGTAAAGAAACTTAACTGTAACTAAACACACGAGCAATTTAATTTTACTTCTCTCCCACTTCGCATTTGCGATTCAAAACGTTGCCAAATCGTAAACAATGTCTTTTATGCATTACGTGCTATTAAAATCGATTAATATGCACAAATTCTGCCAACCCTTAAACAAGATATGTTTGAGACTTTTTAAAAGTTACATGCAAAGTTCTTTCTAAACTTACCTGAAATGAAACTGCACGCGTTAATAATTTCTGTGTTAAGTAACAACAGCAGTAAATATTTGCACATTACTTGGGCTGATGTTGGGGTTGCTGTATGTGTCTTATGCTGAAAAAAATTGCTGTTGGATTTTATTTTATACACAGCAAAGCACACTACTGGCTTATACATGTCAGGCCTAACCTACAATGACGAAATATTTTCCAATGGCAGTGTCGTTCGTAAATACCAATCTACAAATGAGGTCTGCTAAGAGGCTGACCATTTGTCTAGCATAAGAACCGTAAGTTGTGACTGCAAAATCTATCTCCATGGTTACATCAATAAGTATTCATTCTAGGCTATACACCCCAACAGATTACTAGAGAAAGTGGCTGATGGTACCATTTTGCCTAAAAAAGAAGTACATAATAAAGATTTTAAAAGGTTACAATGCAAAAAAAACAATCCTTTTAAAATGTTTTTTTTTGTATTTTGTAATTGCATCTTATCTTATATTCCGAATTCGGATTCTGAAATAAAAATACAAATGAAAAAAAAGCGGCTTCACTGCACGAAATAATCTTGAAGGATAACAGATATCAATTTTAAATTTTTCTGGTGTCATCGAACATGAAGTGTTAACTATTAAATGCCTTCTCCTATAAGAGGAGAAAAGGTAAGCGTTCACAATGAATATAAGCTATTTTTTCCAAATATATTCATTTACAAATCAATATCCGAAAACCCTGTCTTTTCAGAGTTAATTTAAACAAAGAAAATGTTCGCAGACAGAAGATCTCAATGTTTCCGGTTTGTTTATACGGGTAATGTAAAATGCTTGTTGTTTATCTTAAAGAAACTAAAAAGAAATAGGTGAAATTGAAAGCCTTTTTCAAATGGAGTGAAGCAACAGCAGAATCTACGGCTGTCAAGATTGAGGAAGTCCGGTTTGTGCAAAAAAGAACCACTTGTAATTAAAATATTTTTACATTTATACAAAACCAAATTCGGTTAACTAAACTGTTGTCACACGTTGAACGATCCATATCAGAATGTCAAAAAATGCTTTAAATGGCATGTGATCCAAATATCGACCAGAACCTTACAATATAATATAATGTTTGTGCGGCGTTATTGCTTCCATTGGGTCTGTTTGCCAAGATGATTTTTTAAATAAATAAAACGTCTACTTGTTTTTAAAAATGATTCGCTCTTGAACATCCTGTTTTATAGGAAATATGGAGAATTACAAGGGACGTTTTAAATGCAGAACAATTTTGGAAATGTTGCTAGTTGCATTTACATTCCCCACATGAAAGTACAGCTGTACTAGTGATCACATTTAATTTAGGTTAGCAATCATCATAGTAGGTTTCTCCTAAATGTCTTTAAAAAAATCGACTCAATATTTTGACTGTTACACCCTTTAGGTGCTCAGCATGATGAAATAAATATTCCTCATCAAATTTCAGAAAAGAAGTCACATATTTTATTTTGTTGAACCACACTTATTCGTTTCTTCTTAGGAGTTTGTGAAAAGCGTTTTTCAGGTAAAAATTCGTTTGCATTTAAACAAGGTATCACGTGAACCATTGTTTTGCCACCAGGTGAAAAGATGTGCGGCAAAAGTTTCCAGTGACGATGGTACACACTGTTAAGTGATATTTTGGCTACTGATAAAAAGCCATTGCTAGAATTTACGACTTGGACGCGTATTGGCCAGCAGTCATCGCATCAAGGACGATAACCGGCAATGAACCCTAGGTTTTCGTTGGCATGGCAACTGCATCCTGTAAAACGAGCATTTTAAGCGCATCCATTACCCTTATCTCTTATGACTCATATAAAAATTCTGAACGCGATGCCAATAACCTTCTTGTTCCAGCCATAGGATCGTTTATTGTGAAAGTTTTCCTGTAAAATACATTTATTTTCTATCTACGGATAGAAGGTCAGATTTCCGTTTTTAATTACAGAGTCGGGAGCTTGAAAGCTTCTGTTTTTGCCCCTGTTTATTTTAAGTAATTGTGTTATTTAAGGACGCAAAAAGAAAGATTTTTTCGCATAACTAGCTTCTTTTTGAGCAAACTTAAAATTAAATCGAACGTATAATTATCAAAGGAAATTTCAATTCATTTACACCCATGTTTGAGTTGAGTAAATATTTTGCAGTTTTCTTTACTACGAGTGGCTTCTTTAGTTATGTAAACCAATGTATTACGCAACCGGTTGTATCATCGGTGAACGGCATACTACCAGCACTTAATCCCGAAAACGAAAAAGTTAACGGTTATGGCAACGGAGTATATCAAGCAAAATTAAATACCTATGCATGAATTCTTGTCAAAATTATTTCAAAAGAAATGTCGCATCATGACAATTGCGAAAATAAAAAAAAACTGCAAATGGCAGGGAATTTCCAGTAGTAAGGTAACCTAAAAATCTATATAAATCAGTCTTAGAAAGATCTTGTGTGAGAAACTTATGAACATTTAAAAAGCACGTCATTTTGCTAATAGAAGCCAGTAGGCAAGTTGGTGAAAGAAGATGTGATGAAAGATGTAAAAAAATCTTATTCACCTTGCACAGTAAGTGCTCAATCGAATACACGATAAGAGACAATTATCGATACATCTATTTTAAAAGTAACCTTTACGGAAGGAAAGCAGTATCTGGGCTCAAATCAGTTTGAACTTCTGCTGGTGCGCCTTTTGAGACTGAGTTGTCTGTTGCTGTCAAAATTCTGTATTAAGGTCATATTTGCTGCTTAAGGGAAACATTCTGCAATGACAGAGTAGACGGCGACCTCAAAGAAGGTCAGCTGGAGGTTTCCATTCATCCCCATCGCAAATGAGATGTTTGGGAATACGTCGGTGAGATAATATTTAAATTCTATCATCTTCTGTCGTTCGATGGTGTCAATGATCATAAGTTTGAGAATATCATGTGCGTACTCAAAAAAAATATGTAATACAAGGACGCATAGTTAAATTGGTCTTGAAGCTGTTTGAATTGCTGAGTTATTGACACCGTAAACCAAACTTTTGAGCTTTACATATGGAGGCTAACTTTATCAACCTAAGCACAAATACTGATAATTATTTTTCAAGTAACCCTCAATTTTTACTATGCAAGGTTCCACGGCGATCTGGCATACCCATCCAAAATGCAGTTAAGCTTTGATGGGAACTGTGTCTATCTCCTCATTAAGTATTAATTTCTATGGGCTCAGCTTTTGGGCGTCTCTTAGAAAATATTTTCATGGGAAACCTATAAAATTCAAAATAAGCTATCAGATCACTAAGCTTAAACCCTCAAGTCGGTGTGCTGATGATAGCTTTGCAAGCACCACAATAGAAACAAACGAAGATTACCTCCAAAACGCTGTTATTTAAGCACTTCCCTCAATAAAAATTACGTTGGTGGTGAAAAAGGCATATTCATTCCTTTTCATAGACTGCCTTCTATGCAGACGGCGTGACCAAAGCGTGCGATGGAGCGTTTATTGAAAGAAAATCTGGGCGTGCCAATAAAAAATACCACAGATTTGTACACCTCCAACAGAAACATAATCTTGTCCGTTGCTTGGTGCAAAGGGAATGAGGAGGACCCTCAAAATATTCTTGTCGGGCTCCGCGAGAATAGGTATTCATATAGATTTATAACAAAGAATAATAGAACGGGATGCGAAAAGTGTACTCCCGAAAAGATTCTTGTTAGTGCCTTTATTTAAAACGGAAAAATATTTTTTAATCTGCGTGGTAGGATTAA
>WEDG01000705.1:0-131136 GCA_017591395.1 Schistocephalus solidus | reverse complement strand
CTTTGAAAAACCCTATTGTGTAAATGTCAGTGCTTTGGATACTGCGGGATATGCATATTAAAAACTATCTCCATAAACATTACTTGCAAGATGTGAGTAGTATAGTAGTTTTATAGTTCTTGGGACAGTTAGCTAAGGTTCAGGCTGTCGAGGGAACGTAGGGAGACACATATAGTCATCCAAAGCCTTTCTTGAGCAACTATAAACAGATTAATCGCAAGATGTGAGTAGTATTGTAGGTTGATAGTTCACGGTGCAGTTAGCTAAGGTTCAGACTGTCGACGGAAATTCGGGGACATAAGTCATCCAAGCCTTTCTTGAACAGCTGAAGGGATGTCGCCTCCACGAATGATTGGGGAGATCATTCCAGCTCTCTACTGCCCTTTTCGTGAAAAATGCAGAGCGGAGTTTCAGCCTGGACATTTTTGTGCGCAGTTTCATCGACTGCTCACGAAGATTGGGAGAAAGGTGCCACTTAAACATGTCAAAGTTCAATCCATCGTCAGGGTCATATATTATCTTGTAAACCAGGATAAGATCACCTCTTTGCAGCCTGTAACACAAAGGAAATAGATGTAGACATTTACTAGCTTTGTTGCACGGCGTTATACTTTTTTCGTGGCATTTTTTATCCTTTGCCAGCCATGGCCGCCACGCTTGTGTGCCATATTCTAAATGAGACCAAAAAGGTCTTTGTCAAAGGTTACGAATATCCTTTTAATTGCATCCAATACTTCCATGGTATTTTTTGTGGCCTTCGTGCACTGCAGTGCTTGTTTCATGTTGCTCTGTATCCAAATGCCGAGATCCTTCTGTGAAGATTCAGCGGGAAGAGTAACGCCTTTTGGGTGATATGCCTTGATGCGTTCATTTGAGTGGTAGTTGGTTGGACGCAGATGAAGGACGGCACACTTCTGTGAGTTGAACTCAATGAGTCATTTCTTAGACCACGTTTGCAGTCGTTGCAAATTATTTTGAAGGGCATTTTGATCGTTCTATCCCTTGATGACTGGCCAGAGCTTAACGTCATCGGCAAACATTATTTACCTCAGTCGAGTTCCTGTAGGCTATCATTAACGTATAAGATAAAGAGTCAGGGTCCGAGAACCGAGCCTTGAGGTATACAGCTAGTCTCTTTCACCCAATCTGACACGCCATCTCCGATACAGACACACTGTTTTCGACCAACCAGAAACTCCCTTATCCAGTTTAAAAGATCACCCCTGATACCGAGTGCGCTGAGCTTATGCAGAAGGCGGTGTTGTGAAACAGTGTCGAATGCTTTACGGAAATTGATGTACATTACATTGACCACGTTTGCCCCATCCGCAAAACACCCATTATCAGGATTCCTATATAAAAAGAGTCTTTGCATTCTGTTTTCTAAGTGAGGCCACATATTCGATCACTGCCGTTTTTACTTAACTCGAATCCAAAACTTTTTTCATACAAACTGTCTGCATGTTGCTCTCCCGAAACTCGTGCAATTTCACTTGCCAACGTACGCTGCTTTAGTGCTTTTTTTTTCTAATTATGTCTAAGATCTACTGATATGCACGTAACCTACTAGCACTATTGCATTTGAGATACTAAGCTCCAATGACTGTATGTATTTTCTGCTCATCACTCACCAGAGGCTCACTTACCTTGCATATTGTGTGATAATTGCTTTACTGACGCCTTTAAGCAAGTGTCCCATCGTTACTTCACAGCATTGAACGTCGCAACGCAAACTGTTTTTTTTCGATCAGAATAGTGTTAAGGGGAAAGAGTGACGCAAGAAGTAGAGCATAAGGTTGTGATTTGTACGCGGATTTAAAATCATGATCTGGATACTAGGGCGTTCGTGTCTATTTTCGACGGTGGTCCGGGTCATTTGCATCTTATATATTTTCGGCTGCGGAGAAGTCGCACCTACCTGCAGGACTCTGACCTTTGCCGGTCATCTAACCTCTGGATGGTGGTCTTCATGTCCTCGGGCCCGCATTGGTACGCACTGTACCGCAGGAAGTGTCGGCTGTTGGCGACTGCATAAACCATATTGACTGTGGGTAGTTTTGCCTCTGTTTTCATTTTATGCGCTTGCAGTTGACTGGGTGAAACGGTCAGTGTACTTTCTGCGTGGTTGAATGAGCCTCAGCAAGTATACCGCGGATGACACTGGACTACCTCGCAGTGGGCACTGTCTGTGATCCTCTGCTTTAAACCACTCCCTCACAGTCTACATTATCTAACCAAAGCTCAGACCACCCCGAACGTATGACAGGATACGGGGCTAAGAACATCCCGTACAACAAGTGGCCGTGCGCAACATTCCGGGGAGATTAAAGTTAAGGTTTGGGTTAGAGTTAGCCTTAGGTTTGGGAACGGGTAATTTGTACCCGTCCTGGAGTTAAGCGTAAAGCCAAATGCATTACGGGGGATTCTTATGCGCGTGTCCTCCCTTAGTCTCTATTAAAAAGCAAATGATGCAGCTGCTTTTAGTCAGGGTTATCAAACTGGAGCTCTTGCCTTTACAGCTGGTCGTAATGGGCTCGGATGAGTAAGATTTAATTTCGCAGACACTGCGATCTACGGAAATTTGTTTTGATAGCCTATAAATACCGTCTCTGGGTTTTTATTTCGCGCTCAGTGCGCTGTTACTTTGGGACTCCCCGAAGCAGAGTATCTCGTAATTTCACAGATCTCTTAAAGGGTACACGTTCACTATTTTAATGGGCATCCGGAAGAGTATTTTAGTTTCTACAAAAAGCCCTGTCTAAATGAGGCTTTCATCAGAGAGTCTGAATGACGTCAAGCAAATATATCCGGTACTTTCGAGTGAGTCTTCTTTTCGAGTCAAATGTTACAAGTGAAACTGCTACAACTCTTGTGGGCATTTAGAATACACTAATGAGAAGGTGATTGACGGTGGCTTTCAAACAAAATAGCAATCTCTCCTTTCGATGTGCTTAAATGTGATGAATGGTTATGAATTTATGAAGGAGGGTTCCCATTGGCTTGCCTTATAATTTGACTTGTGCAGCAGAATCGCCAGGCTCCGATAGCCGAGAGAGGAGGTTAACCTTCGGTTTGCCAGGCATGCATTGGTAAATGGCAATAGCGGTCGTAAACGCACAATCAATGGTCTGTGAAGTGCTTATGAAATGCTAAATTTCTACTATATATTTCCATTGTCGTCTAATTTAGTGAATACTACATGAAATTATGTAAATGTGGTTGTGTTGCTTAAACGCCTTTATTCTGCAAATGTGCCTACGTTTTAGCTGGAAAAAGGAGTATGCTTACGCGATGCCCTTTTCAAAATAAGCATTCAATATCAACTTGTGTAACTAATAATTGCAACTGGCGTCTAATTTGACCGTGCATTCTATCATACAAAACTGAAAACTCTTCACTGGCCAATATTTTCAAATATTTTCTTTTATTTAACAACCTTGTGTCGCCAGCCATGGATAGCCTGGTGCGCCTATTGTTCTGGTCTGCCAGCATTCCTTTAACAGGTGATATTTTCTGTGATTAATTTCCTCTCTTTTCATAAACCAAATTAACTGCAAGTGTTGAATTATGTGTTTCCGTCAAATCGCTAACCTCATGCTGGACGGTTTAAATAGTGAGCGACGAATATGCTCTCTTCTATTTGCTTCGTTATGCATGTAGGAAGATGCCGAACAGATGGAGCATGAAATTGACAAGGACGATGAGTTCTTTGAGATGAATAGTAGACGCCCGCCGTTTGGTAGCCGTGCGCCCCCGGAGAACCGTCCTGCCTACCCCAACTCCCATGGATATGAGCTGACTGGTGAACAACTTCTACAAAAAGATTATAGACTAATGAAGGAGACCGGCAGGGGTGCTAAGACAGGTCAGGGGACCCAAAATCTTAGTCTAAATCACGTCCAGCACTATGAGACGGAGAGTCATCTCAATGGCGGTGGTCTCCTTCGTCGTCCTTCGACACCCGGTCGAGTTCGAACGGGAATGGACTCTCAGTTGCACCAATCTACCAACTCTAAGAACTGGTAACATATGACGGATTAACATTTTTCTCACTTTTTGGCATTCGAAATGTGTTTTTCAGTTATCACATGAACACATCGTGCCTATTGACTTCACTTTTGATTCCTCCATCAGCTTTAACGAAAGTTTTGATAATCGTTCTAGTAAGTGCTGCCAATTTTTTAGGGGAAACGATTGGAAAGAGCCATCAGCGTACAAAACTTTTGGAATAATGCATGAAATAGCAATGCCATTGGACGACATAGCGTGTATTGGGACGTGGGAAGGCATTTTAATATAACTTACATAGCTTCTGTGGTAGTCATGATTTTAAGTTCCGATATGACAGAACTCTAGTTCCCCTTTATGCACCTTCGTTTTTTGACATTATACTATCTGCTTTACTCCTCCTCCTCTATGCTTGCACAAAAGCGCGGCTCAAGTCAAAGATTCTGTTAATATTTCTTCTCCAAATGTATAAATATGCAAAAATTAATATTCTCTTTAAATAACCCTAAATTTTTTTCGTTTTTTTCAGGAAATCTAGAAGCACACCACCGGCTATTCCTGAAGACGGTGCACCTAGAAACAACAACCCACCGACAAACGCAGGCAGGAGTTTTAACTTTGGTTTTTCGATTCTCATACAGAATGGGAGAGTGTTCGGTATCTTGAATTTCTTTGCTGTTTTTATAGCCTTACGTCTTCTGACGTAATTGCACGTTTACCGAAATCGGAGCAAGCCGCATTAAGTTGGCCCGATAGACCAAATTTTCATTTGTGATCAATGTCATCCATACAGAGATGCCTTTGTTAGAATATACGATGACCACTGCATCCACAGACGTGGGGGTTAGACATTCGAGCAACCGATGCTCATTTGTCGAACGAAGCTCTTTTCGCTCTTTACGTTTCTGTGGTGAAGTTTGCATTTTTAAACGACTTCTCTCTTTTTGTCGAGTGAAGTATCTATTCCTATTATTTATGATCTAAGAGTGTTTAATTTCGTCTCCTGTTCAATTTCATTAAAGATATAATGAAGATTTCGCACGACGATGGGGCAAAGGCTTCCACTAACACCAAAGCCATGTCTTCGGCAGGTAGCTCCAAGCTAGAAAACCATCCCGAGTATCAGAAGGCCTTCAACAGCCGTCCGCGGATTCTCCGAACCCCTGAACACAGGAAGGTGACTGCGTCAACAGAGCGCAGTCTGCCAAGGGGCGACCCTGTGGGTACTGATCGCCCTGGCAACTCACGTTCAACCCGAACAAGACCTACTTCAGGTAGGAATACAGCATTTCTTTTGAGTCATATTCCATTCTTCAAATATCCAGGATCGGAATTTTTCAGCTTTTAAGTAAAAAGGAAAAAAAGTTAACGAAACCTATTAACTAGTTGGCAGAAAACAGGGGCTTTTGGTTTTCCTGATAACTGGTTTTAGATTCCCTTTTAGTCGTTTAGATATTCCCATAATCTTAGCCGTTATAAATCCTCTCCTTCAACATCTTTGAATAAGATTAAGCTTATGGTAGCCTCCGTAATTTGTTATACCGACGAGGCAGCTATTTTATGCTTGGAGGTGAGTCTGTGCCGCCTGATCAGTTCATTTCAACCTTTCGGATCGATACCTAACCTATGAGTATGAAAACCTTGCTAATATTTCCGAGATTCTGGTGAGACAATTTTCCTCCTTAATGATGGTGCATATAACACTTATGGTGATTCGAGGAGGGGAACAGAATGCCCCCAGGACAACGAAGGCTGTGATAAGAGACCTTAAACCTGCCCGTAGACACAGGGGGCTCCAAAGTTGTATTAGACAAGGTTACACACTTACGGAATACTGACGCGCTAATGGAGTACTACAAAGCATGCCTTAACTGCGTTGGAGACCCGATGAAGGAACTGGTGGCAACGCTCGAAGGTTTGCAGAAGAACTGTGTAGTGACAGGCAGAACGACCGCCTATGAAACAAACAGGTGCGGCAGTGTTCCCCTCCGACCCATAGTCTCTTTTTCTGGAATGTCTATATCAGATCGGACTGAATGGCTATTCTGAAGTTAAAAGCACCTTACATCAGGCTGTGATGCAACCACTAGTTCAGCCGTACATTCTCTGGAAAGACTCAGTGAACTGCAATGCAAAAATGACCAGGTGCTTCTATTTTCAACGTGCAACAGTTAACGATAACTGCTCCTCAAATCAGGACAAACGGACATACTTAGCCGAACTGAGGTGTTTCTGAGGTGTTTAGGCGTCCACTTGACTAAATGAAGGCATAATAAGCTCAGAACGATTCTCTAGCAATCTATTCTCATTCTTTGACGTTCGGCAATCTGTTATCATAGTTTGGCCGAGTACTGATTAGAAAGCGGTTGCCTGTTCGTGACCTTTCTTGACTGCAGAAAGCCAGTGGGTCGGTGTACCCCCTAAACGGACCGCCAGGTAGATGCGCTGAACCAGCATGGAGGCCATATTAGGATAAGGCAGGCGTTATGCGGGTTGAGCTCCCATAAAAAATGTCAAACATCAGTAAGGCCAGTCTGGAGGTGACTGCCCAGTGCTCTGTATCCCGGCGCTACATCGATCTATCGATTGACTGAGTTCTCATCGGAGGCCCGGCTTTAATAAATTCACGGCTGATCTTGCTTCTGGCGTTTGCGATTATCCTCGTGGCTACTCAATGCTTGCTGATCTACTGTGTAAACTATTTGTGACGTATTTACCGTTCTATTAAGTCAAGTTAGGGCTGAAAACCAGCAAAAGCTTCGGATTTTGCTAAAGAATTAGATAGACTCACCGATTTTTTCCTCGGAACTGTCATTACCAAGCTGAAGGTCAATATTTTACACGAAAGGGAAAACCTGTAATGGTCTGCGCCGTTACTGCGCTAGACAGATAGCGGACACATTCGCTTATGTCCTGCGGTAGTTGGGCTGCGCTCAGTGTGCGTGAGCCCTTAGCTCTTACCATGCATAGGTATGGCACATGCTACTCACGTCATTTCCGACACTACGCCGACGCTCAGCATCATTTAGGCTGACAAGTGCGGGTGGGCGATCGGTGTTCAATAAATGGCAAACACTGGCTCATGCTTCTTAATGACAATTTAGCGTACAACTTACTTTCGTAAGTTTCTTGTGCTCGAAACTAGCACAACATGCTAGAGAGCATGACATGTAAGGTTGCCACCTGCCGACATAACGTGGTCATTCTCAGGGTCAAGATCCAGATTTTAATGACTATTCTCTATTGTGCCCTTATAGGAGATATGAGTTTTCCCTCATTGTTTAAGATCTAGCTCGTTTGCAGATAGGAATCTGGTCAGGTGTGACTCACTTATACATGCTCTTAAGCTTTGTCAGCCACTGTACCCACATGATGGGACTCTCTGGGCCTTAAGTACACAATTTATTTATTTATTTATGTATTCACAGTTAACCAGACTTTTCCCTGGCACTTTGGGAGGACATATTGAGACACAGGCCGACTTTTTTTCTGTTTCTTTTCGAGAAAATTCATTTATAGGTTGCCAATATGCCCTTCTCGAGACAGTATTCAACCCTATTGTTTGCGAGGGTCGAAATATCTTGTGTATATAACTTTCTATATAAACCCAAATTCGGGTTGTACGTAAAACTCATTTTATCTCCGCTGGATGTTCCTTCTATGCACTTTCACATATCTAATTCGCACTTGAATTATTAACAGCAAACCTCCCCATATGCTTGAACTTTCACGGGTATTCAGTTTCCTACGGTGCATAGGTGTATTGCTTAAGCAGGCTCAGACTAATGCTGCCGTCACGAGGCTTGCCGGCTTGTTAGAAAATTCCCTAAAATCTTACAAAGTATCACCTAAATGCATTAGCCTCACATTAGTGATTAAATGAAAAATCTTCATGCTCTAGCGGTTTAATAGCTTTACAGATAATTATCTGACCTGCGAAAACCAGAAAAACAAACACTAATTTTCATGACACGCGGGGTTAGGAACTCTGGTGGTTGCTGAAACGCGTTAAGTTTCCATTGAATTGTTATCTTGCACTGATGGTTCTTATTTATGCCCTTTTTCTCATTCCAGGTCGTTTGAGCATGGATGCAGCCCGCACTTGACTTTTGTTCAGTTGTGCAATTTTGAGCCCTTCTTTGGCCTGCCCGCCTCTTTCATGTTCCCATTATTAAATCTCACTCTCCATTGCATTCATTTATTTCATTTTTTTGGCTTATGTACATTTTACTTGTTTTTACAGTACCTGACTGAATTTTATGCCCGACTTTATTTCGGTTTTGTTAATAATCACTATGGCAGCACCTACGGTGCTGCACTGCCTCCCTACCCGTGCCATGTGACATTTTTCATTTCTTATAAATCTCTAAAGTCACTGCAGTATCTGAACTTTTTTTCCTACTAGCCCTACCGCTGCAAACGATAGCATTTTACTTCTCCTTTCTCGTTTCGCCTTCTCAAGTCTGCTGCTTTGTACGTGGACGGTGTTCCATTATCATTGTGTGTATAAATAATATTTAGACCAACGAAAGCAACATGTGTTAGCTGAGAAGCTTTCTTCTGGAGTAACTGTCTTGCCGAACAATGGACAGATATTCTGAGTGATATTTTCAGAGCTGAGAATTATCCCCTTTTTCCCTGAGGTTTAATTACTTTCAGAATGTTTGTAATGTCATTCCAAACAGGCGTATTATCGCGCGGGTATTCGGTGGTGTATGTAATATATTACGTCTTCTAGCCTAAAGAATGGCTGGACCTTGATCCATCTGCATCATTCAGGCAATAAGAGACCCAGTGGACTTGTAAGCGAGCATGACGGTTTTAGCGCCATAAAACACTGTCCACCGCGCGCTCCGCCGAGTAAGCGCAGCATCGATGACTTTCTTGCATATACATACGGTACTGACCACGCAGATACAGTTGCTTATTCAGTCCTCAGCCTTCCAAGGCCTGACTTTTAGGGCAGTGTGATGGCTTCACAGCACGTCAACTTTATTATGATGACTGTATTAATATACCATGGTGATGAATTCCCCACAGCCGAACTCACGCTTTCTTCCCTTTCCAGTGCACCAGTTGATCATCCACGCCTTTTAGCGACCTTGCGTTGGAATTTGGGGGCAATGGCTGAAAACTGCAGGACCCCATGTCTGTTTGACACACCCGAAATTGTCAGGCCTCTGATCGCAGTAACCAATATGCTTCCCACTGACTTGCAGGCTGTATATTCTATCCGTGTGTCGGACGATGCGGGGTAGGCTTGTGTGGGGAGGTTTGTTGATGGGAGCCGTGATGTGGTATTTCATCAGAGGTTTTCATGAAGGCATATATGGACGAGTATTCCCATGCGTAGGTGAATACCCTTGGACATTTTGGGCAATCGATAGGTATTTGACAGGCGTAGTTCGAGGATTTAAGCACTTGTACACCCGTGTCAATCAGATAGATTCTCAAGTGACCGACCAGGTCGATGGAGGATGTGATGATGAGAATGCAAAGGGGACAGGTAGGATCAAGTACCCACTGGTGATGAAAGGCATAGTGGGTGTATTTTTGTTGGGCGGATGGACGGTGGGAGTGTTCTAACTAGTGGCCGGTGTGGTGATGGCTACCTATATCGCGAATTTTAGGCAAAGGTGGTAGTGTGCGGTGGTTATGTAGGAGTTTCTCATCGGTGGAGAGTGATGGTGATGGTTGCCACCGTGGTGGTGGCTACAGTGGGAGTGGTGGTAGAGGCGTTTTCGGAGGAGTCCAGAACAGACGACGCAATTGATAGTAAACTGGGCGCTGAAAAGTCAGACGAGGCGGATTCGTGTGCAGAATATCCATTGACATTGAGGAGATGATCAAAGGGACATGGTGCCAAGGTCACCTTTCCGCGACACTTGTAACTTACGAGCCTACCTTTTGGATTTGACGGCTGCAATCCCGTTTGCTTTGTAGATTGCTGCTGCAGTCTTAAGTGCCGTTTTGCAGGCAGGTCGATCAGTGGCGAGGCCTACCCATACCTCTTGTCGATTTGCTTATGCTTGAAAGATCTCTTACAGCATCCTTTTTGTCCACCTTATTAGTGAGCAGTCCTTTGTGATTTCACCGTAGGATAGTCGTTTCGATAGAAGGGCGTCATTTTATCCTCACGTCGTGGCCGCTTAGTCGTAATTGTATTTTTTTAGTAACTTTAGTGGTCTAGCACTTCTCAAGCGTTACCAATGTCTTTAAAACACAGTCAGAAACGTGAAACAAACTCCTTCTTTCTGCTGACACTGGAGTTTTGTTTCGATTTCGGGCTTAGTCAATAGTGTGCGCAATGGAAAGTTTGTTTTAATTTTAAAAACCTGCAAGAAAAAATATATAGTTATTGCAAAATATTAAAATAAAAATAGCTATACTCGTATAGGGATTAATGTGTGATACTAATAATTTTCTGGGGTTAGAATATTCAGTCACTTATGTATTTTCAAGTGTTTATTTGACAGTAGTAGAGTCGGCCGCGGTCAATTTAACTGTTCATCATGTACCGAGATCACTCCCCATCAGGTAGCTTTAACCCTTAATAACACTTTTCTCTCTATCAGGGTTCAACTCGTGGTTCAAGAACCCCTCAGTTTACCAACATACAGCTGAAAATAACCCTTTTTTATCATTCATTTCCCTCACAGCCGGCTGCGCTCCTCCTTTGACCTTCTTGGTAATAAGCACGTTGCTTAACACTATCTCCCCCTGGTATTGTATTGTTCAGTTTTCGTCCATTATTCGGTTGTTATTATATTTCCCTTTACACGCACTCTTATTATTATATCTTCTGACATGAGATGCATGTGTGTTTTAGTCTTTGTGCCACCTGTTAATCTAGTCCATTTGGTCATCACAGTCACATCCAATCAAATTCTAATACTGTAGATATTCAGAGGCAAGCGCAACATTCGGATGTGTGGTTCGGCCGATTTAGTAGACTTAGTTGGACTGATATCTCAAAAAGGTGGAAATGGGTTAAGGAAATGAACCCTTCGATTACAAGAAAATTCAAATTCTATCAATCAGTCATCATATTGTAATTGATAAATTTTATTGTTTACTGATTGATCTAGATCGGACAATAAAGCTATAATTTTATGAACGATCGTTCAAAAAGCCGAGAGGAAGCGCTTCCAATAACTGCGGGATATAAAATTATTTAGTACAATTACACTGGTACATAACAAGAACGGACAAAATTCGATACCTTTCCCCGCATCTACATAATTAACTGACCTTTCATGCTGCGAAAACTGTCGCGGAATGTAATTATTAAGGGAACGTTACCGTTGATGAATGATAGAAATGGCTGAAAATGACCACCTAAACTGATAGTTTTAAGGTCCTCGAAGCCATAGGTTTTAATAGTCGTTTCATGGATCCTAAGTTAACTAAATTTAATGAATCCAGCGAAACAGCAGTTATCATACCTATGTTACCTTCTAAGAAAGGAGAAATGCCTATTCTCGGGCAGTCGTACGCGGCGGATAAGAAATCCTTATCAGCTCTTCGAAGCGTAGATGTGCTGTCATAGACAACCTTGTGTACGTACTCACCCTTAACGTAACATCTTTCACATCGATAGTAAGCGTAAAATATTTATTTTTTTAATATAAGCTCTAGCCGGTGCGGTAAAAATGACGGCCATTACTGTGAACTCAAACTTTATGTCAATTGACTTGACATCCAAACCAAATCCGCCTAAACATATCAAATCCTCAAGAAATGGTTTGCGGAACGAATGAAAATCTAAAGGCTTTCCTCTTCCGCAATAAATACCTATTACAGGTACTTTACTTAAAAGGGCTTCATTATCCTTCCTAAAATTGGCTAAAACTCTTTAAGTCTTGTGATGAATTGGTAACCCATCGACTGCAAGACATACAACTTCTTCATCACCTAAAGACTGCGTGGAACGGTTACTTAAATTATAATTCAGCTGCCTTACAACTCCCAAATGAACAAACTCACCACTACCCATTACCATTACCACTTTCCCATTCCGTTGCGTAAAATTGGCGGGGCTTCTGCAGTTGCAGTAGACGTAGACGGTGTCTTATCACCGGGCATTTGTGAACCCGACGGCGATGCGGAGGAGTTATAGGACCTGCTGTTAGAGGATGAGGACTTTCTGTGAGATGACCAATTGTCCGATGACTAAGACAAAGATGAGGAGTTCAACGGGTACCTTTCTAGCAAATTTTCGTTAATACGTTTTTAATTATCAATATGGTTTCGCTGTATACGACATGTTAATTTTTTTGTTGGAAATACCTCTTAATATATGGAAAAAGTGAGAAAACAGTTATTAAAAGTGCAAAACAAGAAACACAACATCAGTCAGCAATAGCGTCCGCATGACAGTGTGTCTCAGCAGGAATTGACGCCCACGGCTGCGCGAGCATATACAATCGCCCGTTCAATTGAAAACCGATGAAGGTGCACGCTGTTTTTGCGCCGTCAGATACATATGTGCAATGCAACAGGCAACCAATCAAAACGCGAACGCAAACGGCTGCGAAAAAATGAGCTCAAATGGCGCTGCGTTGCTATTAGGGGACTAATCTCTGCTAGGTTATTGAGGGTATATATCCTCAGTATGTTAGTTATTTTGCTGAAGTAATCGCTGGTGTTGGAATAATTGCTGAAATAGCTGTTAGTTTCTGACTCGACTCGAGTGATGGATATCAAAAGAATATACAATAGAATATAGGTATAAATGTTAACGTTTGTGTAATTCTTGTGTTCAATTCATATTAACGGGGGATGCAAGTTTATAATTTGATGCTGTTGTGTCATCAGATCTCTTAAGGTTTTAATTGAATGTGTGTAAGCTTTTATTGATTAAATTATTCTTTGTATCAGAAAGGACAATTCGTGGCTATGATGGCAAAGAAAACCTTGAATTTATGATTATTGGAATTTTATGCAATAATGTTGATATTTGTTGCTGAAATTATTTTAGGTGTCTGGTGGGACAACTGATGGCTGTGATAAGGAAGAAAGAGATTAAACATGTATGATTATGGTATGTTTATGCTAGTATTGTGTATTTGCTATGTGCAATTCTTTCAAGCCTGATGTTGATTCGGTAATTGGTGTCATCAGATTCCTATAGGTTTATTAAAGATATGTTAATAGTTATTGCCAAAATTATTTCTTGTGTCACGTGGATTAAATCATGGTTATAGCCATATCTGATGAGAAAATAACAGCATGAATGTTAACGATTGTGAAATATACCATATAGATAAACCATATATACCATACGTAACGCTAGTGTCGCCTTAACCATCCGGAATGACATCGTGGAACGCCTGCCCTGGCCGCCGCATGTTATCACTGATAACCTGATAAACCTCCGCCTACCTGTTTGAGGAGACAGGCTCACCACAATTATTCTCACCTGCGCATCCATAATGACGAGCTTGATTTGACGAAGGACAAATTCTACGAGGACCTGCACGCCCTCCTGGTGACTGAGTTGAAGGTGAACAAACTGGTCGTCTTTGGCGACTTAAACGCCCTTGTCGGGAAAGACCACGCTGTCGGGCACGGAGTGCTGTGTCCTCATGGTCTGAGTGGCTGTAACGATAATGGTCCCCTTCTTCTGCGAACCTCTCCGTAACACAGGCTCCAGCTGACCAACACATTATTACGCCTTTCGACGCAAGAAACGGTTACGTGGATGCACCCTCGATCGTGGCGCTGACAGCTACTGGACTATGTTCTCGTCCGGATGCGTGATCTACAGGAGGTGCTGGTGACCAAGGCGATCTGCGATACCGATGATTGAACAAATCACCACCTCGTCATCTCCAAGGTCAGGCTTCGACTTCAACCCTCCACCCCTACCCCGAAAGGCCTAATGTTAGCGACCGCCACTGAAGTTAAATACTCTTTGTTTAATTTGCCTGCTCACTGTGTTGATTTCAGCAACCAGATAACCCAGAATCTGGAGGATCTGCATGCTCCAGATGAAAACACCACCTTCGAGACACGATGGTGTCAACTGCGGAACGTCATATAGTCACTGACCTCGAAGTCTTCGAACACACACGCCACCAAAACCACGACTGGTTTGATGAAAATGACGCCAATATCAGCAAACTACTTACGGAGAAGAATCGCCTACACAAAGCCTACATGGAACTTCGCACTGATGCTACCAAAGCAGACTTCCTCCGATGCCGTTGCCTTGTACAGCAACGGTTGTGGGAGATCCAGGACGCCTGGATGGTCTGCAAGGCTGAATAAATCTAACAACAATGAAATGAAAATCTTCTTCAAAGCCATCAAGACCATCTATGGCAACTGCATTAAGAGAACCACGCCGCTGCTCAGCTCTGACGGCACAAACCTTCTGACAACGAAATTCGAAATTATGAAGCGCTCGGCTGAGAACTTCGAAAGTGTCCTCAATTGCTTATGAGCCACCTCCGATGCTGCCATTAACCATCTCCCCATTAGGGGACATGAACGATGACCTGGATCTCCTGCCTTCCTACCAGAAACCATCCGGGCCATGCAGCAGATTTTTTAGCGGTAACGCACCTATATCCGACGCAATCCAACCGGAAGGCTACCAGCACGGCGGGCCCTGGCTGATGGCTGCACTGGCAACAGTATTTATGGAGATGGAGCGCCAAGGAAAAGTTCCTCAGGATTTCAATGACGTGACTATCGTACATCTCTACAAGCGAAGGGGAACAAGTAACTCTATGATAACCATAGAGGCATCTCGTTGCTCAAAATCACCGGGAAGATCTTCGTCCGTATCCTTCTCAATCGTCTGAACGATCACAAAGAGCATGGCCTGCTCCCGGAAAGTCAATGTGCTTTCCAACGCATCGCGGAACCACTGAAATGATCTTCGCCACCCGCCAGCTACAAGAGAAGTGCCAGGAGATGCGAACCCACCTTTACATTACCTTCGCGGATCTCAAGAAAGTCTTTGACATGATAAATCGTCACGGACTGTGGAAAGTCATGCAGAAATTCGGCTGTCCTGAGTGGTTCACGCACATGGTGCGTCAGCTTCATGAGGGGATGACGGCACGCGTCACTGAAAACGGGAGGGTATCTGAAGCATTCGCAGTGACCAATGGAGTGAAGCAGGGCTGCATAATGGTCCCCATCCTGTTCAGTCTCATGTTCACTGCTATGCTGATAGATGCCTACCATGATGAACAGCCTTGGATCCGCATCGCCTACCGAACTGATGGGCACCTTCTCAACAGTCGGTGTATGCAGGCTTCAACGCGCATGTCTACGATTACAGCCCATGACTTGCTCCTCGTGGACGACTTCACCCTTAACACCATGACGGATGAGGATATGCAAAGGAGCGTGATCCTCTTCGGTGCTGGCTTCGCCAATTTTGGATTGAAAATCAGTACATCTAAAACGGGTGTTATGAAACAGCCGCCACCCAGCGCGGAATACAATGATCCCCAAATAATTGTTAACCTTTTCTTATATTGGAAGCACGCTGTCACGCAACATGATAATCAATGACGAGGAAGCTCAATGGATCTCCAAAGTCAGTCAGGCCTTCGGTTGGACAGAATGAGCCTTGATTATTCACTACTAACCAGCATTACTTTAAGAATTAAGGGACATATTAGTTCTGAGGCTTGCCCAACCATTTTTCCAAGACGGAAGGCTTTTGATCACCTTGATTGCGT
Source organism: Schistocephalus solidus (assembly GCA_017591395.1). Classification (NCBI taxonomy): domain Eukaryota; kingdom Metazoa; phylum Platyhelminthes; class Cestoda; order Diphyllobothriidea; family Diphyllobothriidae; genus Schistocephalus; species Schistocephalus solidus. The sequence goes on along the minus strand of WEDG01000705.1, from coordinate 115,426 downwards.
CAGAGGTTTCTAAAAACGGTATTGTGCAGAACTTGAATGCGAGTTAGGTCTTTCAAAAATCGCTCCTAGGAAGTTTATGCATTTGTTTCCGGAAGTTCTTGAACAATGAGACATTTTTGTATATCGATTTCATTTTTTTATGTTCTACTGGTGTGCCCTGCGTTACTTGATGTACCGCTCTTAAACGGTTTTGCTGGCGATGTTAGAGCAGATGTTGTGATAACATATATTGTTTTCATTCCGGTTGTCGTCCTCTTTCGCTTTTTGGGATGTTGGTTCTGACGTCGATAATGCCTAGTTCTGTGCATAATTAGGCCCTTTGGTCAGTTGCGACCTTCGAAAGCGTGGTTACTTCTTGGCCTATGCTAAAGCTTGGTTTGCTCGTACGGACGCTATGGTTAAATCTGCCTTTCTTGAATGCCCTGAGACGTTTCTGCGTTTTCGGATATAGCTGCTGGTCGCGCCTTTTCCGTACTAGAGACTGTTTAATGGTTGTGTTGAGCCCTGTAAACGCAGCCTTATTTTCCTTAATTGATGTTATGCCCTGGGAAGCTGCGTATGCATATGTGAGTTTGTTCCCCTCACGTTCCATCGTTACTGACTGCTTCTTTTGATCTCAGCCACTGCATAAATTTTTCCATTTCCACCCTTTTCTGAAGAACTCTGAAGCATTTCGTAAACGCCTCGTCCTCATAATTGACATCCAACAAACTTACTAAATTCTTAGACCGTTTGGCGGGAAGTGCTTTTCAGGAAGCATGTCCGGATGTGCTGTCCTTCATATTATGACTAACGCTCATTCCATCATTTAAATTTACAACACTGATTTTTGCATGTGGCGATAGTGCAGTAGTATCATCGAAGCTTGTTACACCGGTAGGCTGGTTGGAATTTAAGTGGTGCCAGGCTGTTCATACAATTTCCGAAGGGTATATTTTCGCTATCCATGATAAATCGTAAGAACAATAAATGTTTTAAAAGTTATGGGACAAAGTTTTTAGCGAAATCAACTGTATGAATAAAAACGCGAAACGACTCAGTCATTTTTAAATTGGAAGAGACCGTAGAGTCACTTGCGAGAAGTGCACAGGAGTATACCAGTTTTTTCTGCAGCTTTCCTGCATAAAGCTAATGAGTTTGTCGAATGGAATTCAAAGTTTGATAACTAAACTCCGCCAGAGAATCAAATATACCGAAATATCGAAAGGAGAAAATTCCTTCGAGTTTGAAAATTTTAAACTAACTTTGAAGGGCGAGTGTCGAGGTGAAAGTCACCGATATGTGTGAACCAGGCGCAAGCTGCTGCTACTGACAAAACCTTCAGTATATGTACAGTAGTTTCTCAGCAAATGAGTATCTAGTTTACATTTAAATATTTCAACAGTTTTCGAAAGGACCACCTCGTCAGGGAATCCGTTTCGCAGTTCAACGAACCCCCGCGAAAAGACATTTCGTCGGATGTCCGTATGGACCAACTACCTCTGCAGTTTAGAGGGTTGACCCCGCAGATGTTCTGTCCCAACCAATTCGAGGAAAGCATTAAAATTTAAGACCTACTCATTGCCCATGACAATCCGGTAGGTATGATTAGGCCACCACGTAGTTGGCTATAATTAAGAGGAAACAAATCAAATTCAGCCAGTCTAGCTTCGTAAGGCAGATGACTAAGATTATTAACCATCTTCGTAGCTCTCGAACGCACTCGTTCCAGCTGTAATTAATCCTTCTTAAAACCGCGCAAAACCAGGCCTGGATGGCATACTCCAAGTTAGCTCGAACAAAGGCCCAGTAGGATTTTCTGAACAGTTTCTTCTCATACGTTACAAAATTTATCTGAGCACAAATAAGGCCTTTTTCGCGCGTTCAGCTGCCTTTACACACTGGAAAGATAGTTTAAGTGAGGATTTTATTAGAACGCCGAGGTCCTTCTTTTCCTCAACATTTGAAAGTGGCTACCAATCGAGAAGGTATTGGTAAGAATTATCCTCCTCACTGGTCCTTCTGGTCCAGAGTTTTCATACCACGCACTGCCCAACGTTACAACTTAAGAGCCAACGAGCAGAGCAGCCGCTAATTTGGTTGAGACTCTCTTGAAGTGCGTGCCTGTCGGCATCAGATCTTTTGGCTCAGCACGATTTAAAATTGTCAGAAAACATAACAGTCCTAAAACCCAGGCCGTCGACACAGTTTTGGATGTAGACTAGGAATAGTTACGGCCCTTAGACGATGCTTTAGGGGACAGCAATTATAACAGAAGTACGTGGTGACTTCGAGACATGGACGCACACGATTTGCCATCTTCCTGTAAGAAAATCTGCGATTCATGTCAGAAGAATTCCTCTTATTCCGATTACAGATAATTTGTAAACTAGACGTCGATATTTAAGCACTTGACCAGTGTTCACTGGTCGGTGATCACAACAGCACTATTGACATTGTCAAATGGAAGCTCATTTTCTCTAGTGAATACCAAGGAAAAAAACTGACCCAAGTGTTCGGCTTTCTCGCAATTTTCAACAACTACATAATTCCTAACCATAAGTACTGCAACTGGGTCCTTGTTTTTAGTGGACTGTTAATATAGTGAAATAATATGTTGGGCTTATTTTCATCCTGTCGGATGAATCTGCATTCATACTCCTTCCTTACCTGACAGACACATTTTTGACAAAATTTTGCTGGTGACGAAGGTGCTCGAGATGTTCTGATGACCTAGTTTCTCTGAACCGCTTCTAGGTTTGAATTTTCTTATTTAACTGCCTGTAAAATTCTCTTGTTAACTAGGCAGGGTGATGTGCCAACTTTTGTTAACTCACCGGACAATAACTTTCAATCAGATCCAGTGAAATAGACTTAAACGATCTCCAGTCATCCCCTGGACCCCCTTTGAACAAACAATCCAATTCACGGACATAAATTAGTTATTCATCGCGTTAAACTCAGCCTTCCATATATATCGGTTGCCTTCCATTCTCTTCTGGTGGTGAGAATAATACTAGTTCTCCTACAGCAACATATTATGGTAACTTTTATCGAGAGGTGCATAAACATACACTTCTTCAAAGTTAGAGATATCATTCGTAAATACTTTTTCGTGATAATTGACTCTCTGGTTCTGTATAAATCGTGTTTAATTAAATAGTATAATCTGTATGTGCTAAAAAGACGAAATATGTCCATTACGCCCAGGCTGCTGTCTGATATGTGGTCGTCAACCGAATTCTGGAGCGCCTTCTTCTCGTTAAACGAGCTCTGAACCTTTTGGTTCTTCGTACATAGCATCCGTCGTCTCGGCCTGGACCAGCCCTGATGACGCAAGGGTTTGACCCCAGGAAAGACCTCTGCATCGCTTTTATTTCCCCATCCTTTACTAAGAACCATTTTCCCCCTGTTCGGTCCTCCTCTTCAGTTTTGGATTTCAACTTCCTCATTCCGTGCCTATCCTTTGGTTTGTAATCCGGCTGAAAAACACATCCCAGTGTGAGCTATGGAGAGCCATTGTCCGTTCTATGAGTTGTGGAGCCTGAATATCATTTTCAAGCATGATTTTAAGTGCCGATAGCTTTTGTCAACGATTTTCAGTGTGATTCACCGGCGTTGTATCCACTTCGTTGGATACATGCTGAACGTTGGCACTTACGACGGTAGAAACACAGTAAAAAATAGTTTGAAAATCTTTAAAAAAATTAACATGCCATTAAAGTTTTCTAAAAAAGACGATAATCATGCGAACCTGGATATATTTATTTAATTTTTTTCAATATAGCCCCCTGGTGGGTTGCAAAAAACGAATGGCAAAGCGCACTTTCTGTCTCTTATAAAACGTTTACTGATCAATAATGACTTAAGCTCATGCAAGAGGATCAAAAAAGCTATGGTCACCGCACTCAATGAAAGTTCCGTCGTCTGAAGGTAGGCGGCATATAATTTAGTCCATTTATTCAAAATTTTCTGTACAGCCCTATTTTTTATATATATTTGCCTTTATGGTGCCCTTACTCCCAGCACGCTTCAACTGGCTTTCCACTTTTCCATGGGCTGAGAAGAGCATGTTTTGCTTCAATGTCACGGTATTTATTAGCACTCTACTTTATCTGTTCAAAAAATTACATGGTGTGTCAGCAAATATTAAATACCCTCAAATATGCTTGCAGAACAATTAAATTTTTGCCACCAACGGATCCGGGCCCAACGTCTGATCTTATATCATACGACCGCGTTCAGCAATTCATACCGAAGGTATAGTAACTCATTTGTAACGTGTGCATTATTGCAGTTACTCAAAATCGGTCTCCGGCCTCGAATTTGACAGGTCAAGTTGACTACGCGCGTAATCCAGTTTAGTTTATTTGAGGGCCACCTTTGCCCTAAATGCTTGGCGATTGCACAGAGGAGGTCAAGGCATGCGTTAAATTTGCTAATATATTCCTTCTGTTAGGTAGAATTAGACAAACTTAATTTAGCTTCGTCGTCTATAAATCAATTAGAGAATCAGCTAGAAGTACTTGCCTTAGTAATTAATTCCATTCACTAGGAATGCCGCCGTCAGTTTCAACTTGCCCTTTCTGAAGGCTCCAAGCAACTTTCGGCTACCTATCGAAAGTTAAAGTCAAGCATTGAAAAATCGCGACCGTATTCCGAAGTTTTTTATAGGCGCCAGCAACTCATTTTGGACATTCAGCGAAATTCCGAACAGTACGGTGTAGCCCAAGCAGAATTTGAAGCAGCACAATCTGTTCTGGACAACTACAGTTCGGCAGCGAAGTTTCAAGACACAGATTTGTCGCAGCTAGATGATGTAAATCGTGCTATCGACAAGGTGTTTCATTGTTGTCATATAATCCGTATGTGGTTTTTAGGCAATCTTGATTTATGCATTATTTTATTGTTTATTTTATACGGTTATATGTTTGAATTTTTACTCTCAAGGAACCGATCATTATCATGGCTATCACGGTGCTCTATTTTTACATTGACCACATTTTGCTCAAGACCGGTTGGTTAGACCGCTGACTGTACTTCAGTCCGGCCCTTCCTGTCACCCATTCAAAGTCGACAGTAACCACTCCGTTTCTCCTAATTGAGCTGTCAGTTAGAAGAAGGTTTAATAGTTTACCGCATCCCTGAGCTATTTATTCCTTGTTTCCTTGATACCACTGCCTGCTAACTTCACAAGTCATGATATTTCTTAGTACTTTAAGTACACGCGGATCCCCAGCTGTCGCTCGGCTCCTTTGTTCAGTTTTTCCCCTGCCGGTTAAACTTGTGATTTTCGGACTCAAAACCATGGGGGAGAATTGACCTAAAAATACTACTGGTCTTCGTTATTTCTTTTTATAGCAACTGCTCTTTAACGTTTGGATCAGAGATACTCGTAGCGAGTGTGGTTTTTCTCATTTCTGATCTCTCCGGCCTCTTTATTGCGAAATATATTTCGCAGTGGCTGTTCTGCCGTAGCTGATCAAGAGAGCTCAATCTAATCTCATCCGTCAACGAAGGGTATGTGTCAAAGAATCAATCGTGCGTCCTGATGAACTGTCTACAGTTAAGTTTTGAGCAGACATCTTTGTTCCTTCCAGTCTGTCAGCAGCGTAAGATGAAGGCCTTCGACAGTCGATTTGTGGGGCTGGAGTCCATCTTACGTCGGTGGTCTTTACTAGATGACCGAAGATATACTCGCGATGTTGTTTCACGTAGTGTGCTCTCATTCCTAACAAAATCGACATTTTTCACAAAGGCATCTGTAGTCCAAAGTCGATTCGAAGCAATCTTCCGCTTCCATCCACAACCGCGTAGAAGTTATATAGAAACCGCATGAGTATTGTGTGCTTTATTGGCGTAGTACATATAGAATGGAACACGGGTCACAAGTATTATAACGCCCGATTCCACGACACAACCCTTAAAAAATAACTAATGACCAAAAACCTCATATTTCGGTCACTGCAGATAGAGACGAGTCATTTTGTCAACTGCGCATCGGACAATTTCCTTATGGTGAACGGTTCCAAAAATTTCGTACTCGGTATTTTTCAGATAATGTGGATGGTGATTATATTTTTCATTACTATAACGCCGAATATATTTTTAAAGGGATACTTCTACTGCTTGATGGCTCTTATTTCTTCTCAAACATAGCGGTCTTAGTATTTAGAACCCTCAGTCAGCTTTTCAGTGGTTGTCCACAACCATCCTCTTTCGAATTTTTAATATATGCTGTAGATTTTCAAAATATTGTTATCAGCTGCGTTTGAGTTTTCCATAAGAGTTTCGAACACATGCTGTTTACGCGAAACCATGTACGATTTACTTCTGTCCTTGACTGAATACAGCGTACTGAAAATCTTATAGGTCAATCTGTGGAAGAAGAAATCTCGAGATCTTCAAGCTGAACATGAGCGGATGCTCTCTCAATGTCGCGCTTATGAAGAGGAATTATCTCTTTTGCGGTCGCAACTGGGGAGTTCTATCAAAAAGGCTAAGTAATATTTATTTACTTTCTCTTCCATATTCTAACCAAATTAATGGTTAGGTTTGAAAGTTTGCTCTTGTCTCAATTTTTTGCAAGTTTTCGATCTGTTCTTTAAACCTTTTCGGGTCTCTATAAATTTCTGTCAGCGAAAAACAACGTAATATCAATAAGGTTGGTCGCATTTTTCCCAAACAGAAACGCTCACTGCATTGCATGTAGACTAAGTAGAGTTTATGTTAAGTTGATGCTGTCAGCTTTGTGGGTAATTTTTCCGCTGTTGCGCTTGCGAAGGACTGGTTGATTGTCAATCGAATTAAAGCAAACTCTTGTTAGGAGTATGTGTGTTTGGAATAGATCTCTAATAAAAATCTACCAGTCAAGTTTTTTTACTTTTGTTAACGCTATTATTTTGTGGTTTGCTTTGAACGTTGAGGGTGGTTAGTCGCATGTTTGCTTCATGTGGTACTGAGCGCATGACAGGGAAAATAAAGCTTACTATGACTGCTTCCAATGTCTTGTGTTCTTTACTGCCCAGCGATCTCAATATCTTAATATTATTTCAAAACTTCCACGTCGATCAAGTCGATCGGATGAACACCATATCTTCTGCAATCCTGGATTTCTTTAGCAGTGAAAACAGTGACTGAATCAGCATCTAGCTGATGCGTTACCGTGCACGCTCTAAAAAATCTTTTAACACATTTCGGGCAAGTTCTGCTGTGCATTTCTGACAAGCGCAGGAAAACTAATCTGTCAGCAATCATTTGTGGAACCACACATTCTTGTATGCCTACTGCGGTGTTCATCCTTGCTTTTGAAATTGCCATTTTCCGCGTCTCTGCTATCGGCAAATAAATTAAACAGCTTAAAAATTACTGCAGGCAGTAAATACGGAATCTGAGCAGAATCGACTGTATATATACTTTTGAAACGCAAATGCCCTGTTATATCTCGGATCCGAGCGGAATTTGCAACCTAAAAGGTCTTTGGGCTATCGGGAGCAGTTACAGGACCATGATTTTTATTGTTAATCTTCAAAAACATGTTGCGGTCAGGGGAATTCTGTGACGCCCTCCCCTGCCAACCCCAAAAATCATACTCGATGACCGGGCAATTGTCAACAAGTGAACTTTACTTCCAGACCTTTCTACCGCCACCATAATAGCCTCCAAAACCAGTTTCTGGGACTGCAGACCCCGAATTAACTACTAGCATACCACTTCAGGTCAACTAGCTGCGAACCGCGCTTTGGCATTGTAGACTGCAATGTATATTGCTTTCGAAATGGCCTCTTCAACGACTGGTCCCGGCACACGCTTCTGTTTACTACCACTTACTTGATTTGGTACTGCACCCCACTCCTTTCAAATTTATACCCCAACCAACCGTAACAATTATATCCTGCTTATTAACGACATCGGCGATGCCAACGCACACGTTTAAATGTCCTGACGTCCGCTAAGCCCTTATACTGCCTACCGACTTCACACCGCCGATAACTCCTATGCGGCGAGTAGCTGGCTGACATCAAATATTTCTTCCACTTCGGTTACGCTTTACGGAAATTACGTTGTGCCATTAGAAAATTATTTATAAATCTTCTGGACTTGCACCCGATTTGGTCGCTAGCTTCGTTGGTACGCAACGATTCGTATATAGAAGGCTACAATTACAGCCCTTCAAGGGGCTGCCGCAAACATAGACTACTGCATATTTAATGTTTTCTAGCAATTTCGGCGGTTCGCTTATCAGTGCCTTTTAGAGACTATTTAGACTTGATACGCCAGATAATTCTCCTTAAGCCAAACTTAATCGCCTATGGGAAGTTATTATGCCGCCTTCCCAAGCTATTCCCGCTCACCACCGGGCTCAGAAGGAATCTCGCCTGATTGTGGACCATGGGTTGCATTAATTTTCGGTTTGGTAAGTGCTAGATACAATTCGAACTAAAGTTTTTTAAGTGACATCTGTTGCGAGGGTTTGGTGTTGCTCACGTCGTTAAAGAGCCAACGTCGGGGTGCCAATAAATCGTGTGGTTGCATCTGTGGTACGCCTTATCTAAGGAAAAGTCATTGAAGCCAGTCAAGTTTTTCAAATTTTTAACGCTATTATTTTGTGGTTTACTTTGACATGTTGAGGGTGGTAAGTCGCATGTTTGCTTCATGTGGTACTGAGCGCAAGCGGACAAAGTCTCAAGTCTCACACACATCTTTAAGTTTTTGAAGTTCTGAAATGTCACCTGCCTGCTTCTTTCAACAGGCCCGTTGTGTGTATTCGTCTAGTATACTCTTTCCATTTTCGTCCGGATTTTTAACTTAGATTCATGGGCGGTTGTGCTTCATAAGGACTTTTTCTACAATTTGCTATAGTGTATGAAAGCGACCACAAATTAGCTTGTACGTCATGCCGTAAGGCGGGGGTAATATCTGCCTCCCACTGTCTAGTTGCCGACCTTTAGTTTCGCTACACAGTCATATCAGGCGGTTTTTATGTTTTACTATCATTCGTCTATTTGATGACTCCTTAAAGCTTACTGAGCGATTCGTTACCGACATTTCATACATTATAGATAACATGGGTAAGAGTAAAACACTTTGCAGTGTCTCAAGGTTTTCGCGGAATTTTTTGGAAGTCGCCCTTCTAACGTTGAAATTCGCGACAAATTTTCTCTTACCACTCGTTTCTAAAATCATGCGATATAGACTCATTGTCCTTTTTAAGGGTAGCACCCCTTTCCGTTGAAGCTCTCTCAGCCTTCGTTCGGTTCACTTGTAGACTTTATCTTAAACGAATCGTAGGGCATTTTAAAAACTGCCACCTATCGTGATGTGTATAGTGCTGGACATTTTTATCGTCGATTACACTCGTTAAAATCGGTAACAGTCATAATGGGCCGTCGGCACGTGGCGTTTGATGTTAATCCCATTTCCAACTTTAACCACACAGCCATCTACAGCACCATTTGCTGCAGTGGTGATATGCTACCTATTTCATCTGGACTCTACCTTTCTAGTTTTCGTTGTTGTATTAAGAATCCGCCTTGAGGTCTCTTTTTTTCCTATTTTAGACCTTATTTCGAGATGAAATTCGAATTTTCTCAACGAATGGAGGTAAATTTCCCCTTCACGTCTTTGTAAATGAACTCTCCTGTTGTTTTGTGCACGGTCTCGTCCGACCGGTGATTCAATATTCGTGCGTATTTTAAAATGATACCTATATTATGACCTGCATGAAACATCCCCAGACACTTTACTGGAGAAGTTTGCTGCTAGAGAGAAGGAAAAGCAGAGTAGTACGAGAAGTTTTTTAATTTAATTCGTTCAGACTGTTTTTTAAGTCCATTCTCTGAAGTATGCGGAAAACAAAATATCAAGCTGTAGAATTCTGAATGGGTCAGTCCTTTTTCGCCTCGTGTTCCTGAGAATGCCCATATTGACCTTTTACTTGTATTTCCTATAGCTACGATCATGTCTGACCTAACCTGACGATGTCCCGAATTTGGAGAGCAACCTGTTCTCTTCTCCACTAATGGAGGTCGAATACAGAAGGTCACAGACCCACCTCTATGCCTTAACGATCTGTGTTGTGCCAGGTTTTAAGTTGACTTCCGCTTCGACACCTCTAGGTGGGCAGAAATACTAGGTTCTTGAAACAAACTAAGAAAACTATACCCAACCCGCCTCCATTGTTCTGGGATGTCCTAAAATATCTCCACGATGTTGCCACAGCCAGTAGGGACTAGCTCATTAGAAAACAAACCAGTGAACTTAACTAGAAGAATGGTTCTCAGCCAATTACAAATAGCGAAGGTGACAATAGGTATCCATTATAGCTACTTTATTTACTTCCTCAGATGGTGGCCATATTGACATGGTTTGTTTTTCAGCATTTTTGTTCCTTTCGACCTCGATATTGCTAGGTACACCTGCTACACTTATCACATTTCCTAAATGTTCATTTACTGCAACGGAACCTGAGCCTATAGTCTGTTTTTGGCGTATTTTTTCTTTGGTATGGATTGAAAATAGGCGTATTCAGTGGATGTTATTGGTTCCGATAGATTTCGCTAGTTTATTAACTGCAAAATGTCGCTGCATAACACAAGGGACAAATTAGCAGCATACAACGCGTTTAATTTTGAAAAAGTAAATCAGTGTGAAAAACAGCAAGATCAAGATTTTTACGTACAGTCTAACTTTTACGAGTTTGACTTTGCGGTTTAACTACGAATACTATACCCAACCAGCCTCAATCGTCCTGGGATGTTGCCACAGCTAGTAGGGACTATCTCATTAAACGCAAACCAGTGAACTTAACTAGAAGGATGGTTCTCAGCCAATTAAAAATAGCGAAGGTGACAATGCGATGCTACACTGTCGGGTAGCCATTATACTTATTTATTTTTATTTACTTCCTCAGATGGTGGCCATGTTGACGTGGAATGCTTTCAACATTTTTGTTCCTTTTGACCTCGATATTGCTAGGTAAACCTGTTACCCTTATCACATTTCCTAAATGTTCATTAACCGCAACGGAACCTGAGCCTGTAGTCCGTTTTTGACGTATTTTTTCTTTGGTATGGATTGAAAATAGGCGTATTCAGTGGAAGTTATTGGTTCCGATAAATTTCGCTAGTTTATTAATTGCAAAATGTCGCTGCATAACACAGAGAACAAATTAGCTGCATACAAAACGTTTAATTTGAAAAGTAAATCAATGTGAAAACACCAAGGTCAATGTTTTTACGTACAATCTAACTAACGAGTTGGTCTTGCAGTTAATTGGCCGGTTTGGATAACTTTAATTGGCCGAGAACCAGACTGCTATTTGTACGCTTGTGCAAGTACGCACGAGAGGCTCAGTCGTGCCACAGTTGCTGGGTGTATGGCTACTACATGGTCATCCGTTAGTGCACACAAGACCAATTAAAAACGCAAAAAGGAACAAAGGGATAAAGCACACGTGCAACAGGGGATGTGTAAATCGAAGGGGCTGGGGATTACCAGGACAAGTTCACGTTGATCACGTGATCTGGTTGTTTTGAATATGTCGGGTTTCTTCCTCCGTATGCAGGTCACCTCCAGGTAGCGCAACGTACGAGTGGGTCATGCCGGAACAACTACTTGGAAGGCTTTTGGATCAACGAAGTAACCGCTATCTGAGGGAGAGGGGGGATGTTTTGTGATAGAACGATAATTTTATTTTCCTGCTTTGAAGGCCATTTAGGAATGTGCTCAACTGATCTGGCTGCCAGTTGGCTCTGCGTACGCCTGCAAAAATAGCCCACCTTAAAGCAACATCTTCCGGCCAAAAGTAACGGAGCAGTCAGTTCCGTAAATGCCTGTTATAATATCATCAGCCCTTAAGGCTGAAAACATCTCAAATACCATCAAGCGACGATTGGGCTGCATCACTAAAAGAACATACGATGTAGCCGAACCCATACTCAGAAGTCCTACTGAACTTATTCCAAGTCAAAGGATAAAGGATGCCTTGCCACAGCATGTCACCTCAAATTGTGTTCATTAATTCACACGCACTTTCTGATGGGGGTATAGCAAGCGTACGCAGAGCCAACTGGCAGCCTGATCAGTTGAGCACATTCCTAAATGGCCTTCAAAGCAGGAAAATAAAATTATCGTTCTATCACAAAACATCCCCCCCTCTCCCTCAGATAGCGGTTAATTCGTTGATCCAAAAGCCTTCCGAGTAGTTGTTCTGGCATGACCCACTCGTAAGTTGCGCTACCTGGAGTTGACCTGCATACGGAGGAAGAAACCCGACATATTCAAACAACCAGATCACGTGGTCAACGTGAACTTGTCCTGGTAATCCCCAGCCCTTCGATTTACACATCCCCTGTTGCACGTGTGCTTTATCTCTTTGTTCCTTTTTTGCGTTTTTAAGTTATCATTTTCATTGGTTGGAATGCATGCGCTGCAGGTTTTCGTATTAATTTTCTGTGTAAATCCAACTTTCTGCATGCTCCTTATCAAGCAGTCATGCGGTGAACTATTGCCGTTGACAAGCTGTTGCAAAATTTATTATTCAGTTTTTGTTGTTGCAGTTCTCCGTTAAAATGGTCTTTGTTCGTGACCTAAAAAAATAATTACGCTAGGTAACTCCTTAGGACTTCCTAGTGCGCCTTCGTCTTGGCCGTGCCTTTGCCTTCGGCCTCTTCGACACATCATCTGTACGCACGCTCTGAGGACAACCTGAGCGTTTTTTTGCATGCCAACACGTACTTGCCTACCCTCCGACCGCACCCCTCGTGCATCCTCTACAAAATGAGTAAATAGGAGAATATTGATGACTGGCGAGGTCGAAGCGTAATTTGAATGTGCGTGTGGCAGCATCTTCTTCGGTTATTTTGTTTTGGGGAGCCGTAGATAGGTTGTTAGTGGTCTGATTTCGTTCCATGCGTGAGTGTTCGATAAGACCAATCCGCGCCTCGAATATGCGTTGGTACTGCAGACATGCGCTTTAAGCATTCTGCTCGTCTACTGCTTTGGCCTATTGCCCACCGAGTCTGTTTATCCAAGTTTGACCGCAGGTTGCAAGCGGTCTCCCATTTTCCTTACTTTTACTCTGAGGAATTTCATAAAGTCCATAGAGGTGTCCGTATGACATTCCCTTCGGCCTCTATGACCACGAGCACCAATGGCAAAGTCATCAGAAAACGAAGCGTGACCCCTCCGTGGAATTTTAATCTCCGTCAACATAGCCGGTAAATCAGGCAGATTATTTGCATCTGGGGTCTGCTTATCGGAGATCCTTTCCTGCCACCTCGCCTTCGAGGACACCTTAGCTGTCAGTGGTTGAGCTACTTCGTCTAATTTCGTTCGATTATCTCCAGTACCCGCACCACTTCAAAGTTTGACCGGGACGGCTTTGCATATTCGCTGGTTTTTTTGCGGAGGATGCCGCCGCAGTTCAATTTAAAATATCGAGACCTGTCAAAGCTCTGTCGAGTTTGGTTATCCTTGAGATGAGGCTTCTCAGGTAGAAAGACTGATCCACAGCGGTGAGGCGAATGCCAGTCCCAATGACCGACAACTCAGTATACTCCAGGAAGGAATGCCGACAAGGGCAAGTAAGACTGGGATGTCTAGTTCGGGCATATTGGTCGATTTCAGCCAGCCATAGCTAGGTCCAAGTATGCATGACCAAGGATTTGAACTCAGACTCAATGGCAATCTATAAACACTCAATGACAAAAGGGTTGAGGCTCGAATCCCAAATCATGCAAAACTGAGGTCAGCTATGACTGGTTGGCTGACAGGCTGCCAAATAATATGCCAAAACTGACCATCCTGGACTTCCTTGCCTTTGTCATTATTCCTTCCTGTTTCACTACCAGTAGTTCCGGACTGCCTGCATAAACTACCCATGGCACCTCAAGGCGCGACAGAACGGGCATGCATACGTCGTAACCTGATCGATCAACGCACAGACTACTTTATTTAGTACACTCTACAGCCCGCGCCTGTGTGTTTATGGGTAAGCCGAAGTAAGTTTATTGAGTCTTCGATGCATGTTGACTTAAGTTGTTGTGAGTAACCGACAATCATTAACAAAGAAGAGGTCGTTTATTGTTAGAGCGTTGGACTTCTGATCAACAGGTCGCGGGTTCAAGCCTCAGATTGTACACCACCTAGGGTTGGGTATGACTGGCTGATAAGGGCTAATGAGCCAGCAATGGCCATTCCAGGTTCCCTGGTCTTTGTCGGCATTGTTAATCTGCCTCTTATACTAATAGCCGCTGTGCGACTGCTGGTGGGGCTCGGGAGTGAGCTTTAAGACAGAACGAAACGAGTGAGTTCCGTTAGAGATCGGTTAGCGTTAATCAACAAATGTATGAATACGGCCGCTACTGAATACTTTCCCATTATTTCGGCGGCAGATGTCTATTCCCGGTCGTTCCTCACGAAGGGTGTTCACTAGCAATATAGACAAATAGGGATAAGAGAAGCTGCACTGGGAATGCAGGCGTCGTCCACGCCATTTCAATGACGAAGTCTTTCTAGGTTGATCCGCCTACCACGATGCATGTCATCAAGTTGCCTGACTATTAGCGTAAACCCATCGACATCCAAACTTTTACATTTTACAGCGTCCGTTTCATTTTTCTATGCTCGAGAACCTTGTTAGAGTTGTGAAGATGGTGTTGAGACTACTATCAATTTCCTGGCACTCCTTACATTTAGCATGATGACGATGATTTCGGTGGCTCCATTTGGTTTCCTGATTACACATAAAGTCCTGGAAAAAGTTCCTGATGCAAGTAGGAAATCCACCGATCTAAAAGTACGTGATGAAAACCCTTGTCAGGAACAATGAGAAGGGAGACGCCAATGCGTTTTTGAAATATTTGTTGGTTTTATTTTCGCTTCTCATCCTTAATGTCCTGCGGATTTTTCATTGTTTTCACACTCCTTGCAAAAGCCAGGCTAGTTTGTCCGAAAGCCGAGGACATCAGCGGATATCTGTTTTAACCTTATTGTCTCGTGCTGTTTTCTTCGTGAATGAGGAAGGACGATAAATGCCACTATTGATGCTCATCTGAGGAAGCCTACCGGTGGTTTTTTCAACCTGAAGTTTACTCGTTGAGGACTTTCCGAAGGTGTTCGGCCTAGTTCTTTCCCTGGGCAGCATGTTGGTTCCGTTTGAGGTGAGCAGCGATAGGGGGGGGAGGGGGGGGGGGGGCGGTTAAGGGACATAGATGGTCTTGACTGTCCTCAAAAAGGTTTTCATATATTACGCCCGTTTATTTTTGCATTGCTTCTGCCTTTCAAGAAATCTGCGCGTTCTATATATACCACAGTCTCTTGTGGTTAGCGCGGACACTGAGAGAATGCAGTTTTTGTTTGCTGCCGCGCTGGCGTTTTTCTTAGACCTGGTAGAGGTAGTTCTTCTTCGTGAAGTTGTGTTGGATTTCTGCGTTGTCAAACCAATCCTTGTGTTGTCTGCATGCGAGTCCAAGGACTTTGATGGCAGTGACGAAGATGTTGTTCCGCAGTCTGCTTTATGTGTTTCCGACCTTTTTACCCTCCAGGATTTGCGCATGCTGCTGCTTGGCGTTCCTTCTGCTGACAAGAACCCATTTGCGCTCTGTACGGTTCAGCATTGCAGTCTTCTACTTAATCGGTGATGTCTCCTCCTGAGGCTGCCTTCGTGGTTAAATCGAGTCGATTAGGCGGTGGTTGGTGCAGCATTCGGCATCGTGCATTTGTTGCAAGTACGTCACTGACATCTCAGCTCCCGATAAACGCGTAGTCCAGCACTTGCCTGTGTCCGGAACGCATGTGCACATCCACTGTGTCCTCCTGCCCCTGGGACGGCCAAAGACGGTATCAGTGATTCAGAGTTTGTGCGATGTATAGGTCCTCAGCAGACTAGCTTCGTTGATACTTCAATTCTATTCCTTCACGACCACGCACTCCTTCTCAGGGTCCATTGTTGCAATGAAGTCACCGGGAGATGTGGCTGCTGTGGTGGCTGACAGAGTCTTTCGTCACTGCATGTTCCCCGCACGTGCTGTTTCCTAATTTGACGCGAAAACGACTGTATTTGGACGCATATACAATGATCGCATAATTTCTGAGCCTGGCAAAACAACAACGCCATTTTTTACTGGCTGGTTCGCGGGTTCGCCCTTGGACCCATCACCAGATAGGGGTGGCGGATGTACAGGAAATGTAGTGTTTGCATGATGCAGTTGGTACTTAACTACGCAGCTGCTCAAATGAGCAGCACCCTCGTCCATCGCAGCTGTTTGTACTTGGTGAGCTGCAGGGTTTTGCAGTTCACATTTTGTTCGTCGATGGGTGCGGTTCATCGCTGTTGTGAGGAAAGCACGCTGTGCTCTTCGCTCTCCCCTTTCACGCAAAAAGCGCGCGGGTGAACGCGGCTTCTCTATCTGCCGATCCGTTCGAGAGCGAGTCTAAATTATCAGGCAAATCAACATCTTTTTCAGCGATCGTGATGCCTTCGCTTAAGTTTTTTATACGCAAAGCTCCTATATATTTATTGACTGGGTTCTAATCAAACGGCTTAACTGTGCATACATATTCTTTTATGAATTATGTGCTGGTCCCGGTTATTGTCAACTTTTGAGTATAGTTTCTTTGGTTCTTGCCACCACATTTGGCGTTTAGTAATAAATCTGCCCATCGTTAAAATACATATTTGCCTCCTGTTGCATGATCTTGCGCCCGAATCTAGTTAGAACTCAAAAATCATGTTCAATCTCAAAAACCACTCAGAATGTTTGGTGTTTGCATTTTCAATTTAAGAGGCTAAATGATCGCTATATTTCACAAAATAACCTGAACCTTTATAGCCAATTCGTCATCGAACGGACTGTTAGAACCGCATCAGGTTAAGCTAATTCCCGATGGCTGCATTATTAATAAAAAGCCCACTACACAGCCTTAAACGCCTGTAATAATTACATGCCTTTAACTGCTCCTTGACTGACAGAACAGTAGCATATTTAGCCTTTCTTTCATTGGTATGTAGCGCTTCAAACGCTTCAAGCTCGCCCGCGACTTTGTAACAACTTTACAGCACCCATAGCAAGCGATTAACTCTGGGTAATTTCACTTGAGATCTTCGTTCGCCCCTAACCTCCAGAAGACAGTGCTTCAGTCTCCTTTATTGAAAATGTGGCTTCTGTTGGCTCGTCCTCGGATGGCTTTTTGGCTTCTTTACTGGGACTGCTGGAAAATGAAAAGCTGACATTTTTGCACTTCTATCCTTGATCCTCTCCGGCTCTCCGGCAAAAAATCATATAGTCAACTTAGAATGGGAGTTTATTTTTATCGGCCTCTTAGCCTCCTAACACATGAGCCTTCGAAAGCTGTGCTTCATGCAGAACACTGTGGATGTCTTGTTTTTACTTAGTCTTTTCGCTCCCATTCCTTTATCAGATATCTCGACCAACTTGCTGGCAGTTGCGGATGCGAATGCATTTCAGTTGTTTATGCACTCACTTTGACCTGAATTGTAGTCTACCATCGGGATTTTTACCCTCGCCTATTATTACAAGTACAGATACTGCTCGGACCTCTTGGACTGCTCGTTTTCTTTGGACTTGCGGTTGCAAGAGTTCATTGAGTACGATGTTTGCGACCAAAGTTTCGGCTTTTCGCACTAGTCTTTAAATATTTGTCACTCATCCAGCACGTGAAGGATATGCTGATCTGCGTCATTAGCCTCTATTTCTGATGCCTTTATCCATCAAAGTCACTGCCACTTGTAAAGGTATTTCTACGTCTCGTGCTTATTTTTCGCTCGAAATGAGCTACGGCTATGCTGGTAGCTTATCTGCCTCTGCAGCAAAGCCTGACTTTGGCCCGATCTGGTGTCGCCTGAGCATTTCCAACCCGTCAAGTAAGATCAGCTGATGGTGAGGTTATGTTTGCTGAAAATTTCCAAAACCCAATTCGATTGGTATTATTGCGCATTCCTTGTAGACTTTGTGCAAAGAATGTTGGTAGTTCGTCCATCACAGCCATGGATGTACTCCGCTGGCTGGAGGCAGCGGTTACACATGATTATTAGTTTCGGTTGAGGCGACTTAGCAGCACTCAAACCTCGCCTCTTTCTACATTCGCAAGATTCTGGTATTAAAGACAAGTCAAGGCACTTTGGCTGCGCAACTTCAAACTACCGTCATTGTCTTTCACACACGTGCTGTTCCCCACACGAGCTAACCTTTTGACAAGGGGGTCAGTCTTAGTTGGTGAGGGGTGCCATAAAGACCCTCTACAAAAGGAGCCGCTTCCAGTTTGACAGGGCGGGGTTATCCTCGTCCCGGCGTAGTGGTTGAAGTGCATCAGCTCGCTTTAAAGACAGGATGATCGCATGCGCTGGACGGTAACGTGGACCGATCTCTCTGACTACATACCAGCTGGGCGCTCGGCTTCTAAACTGATTGCATGTCGGAGCAGTCGCCAGCGCCTGACAGAAAACCTTCAGCGCGTCATGCGCAGGTTAGAAAGAACGACGCTCAGCGATACTTTCAGCTATGAGTGAGTCAATTTCTCAAGCGGATATGCAAAGCGACATATTAAACAGCGAGAACTGCAGTCGTCCTTTGAGTCCGGAGGAAGACGAAGCTATACACTTCTGTGCAGTGTGTGATCGGCTTCAAAGCGAAACCATGATTTATTGTGAACGAGGAAACGCAGCTCGAAGTTGATCCCCGCTCGCCCTTCCATCATGTCTCCTGCAGTCAAATCTACGCCTGCCTGCCGAGAGTGGATGCGGTAGTGGCCGGCGCCTAACGCATGCCCCTCATCTCATTAGCATAGTACGCGCTCGGCGACTGGGATGTCGCCTTTCACCATCGAGGAATTTATTTTCAGTCGTGTATGTCTGTTCTAGCTCCTTTGGTCTTGACTCTCGTATTTTGCTTATACACACTCACAGTTCACTGGTCACTGTAGGTAGTTTGAGCGATCTAGTAAATTAACCGAGTACTGGCCACTGGCCGAGTTTATGGGCTGGATTCTGTAAAATCAATAATTATATTTATAATCCACCTCTAAAACTTCTAGACCGTCTATCACGCCTTGTGCGTCACACCGGTCGCATCTTAGTATTTATTAGCTCTAATGTAGGCTTTCTTATAAGTAGAAGCAATATCTTTTTGGTTGCACGGGCACCACAACTCCTGAAGTATGCTTCCAGTAATTTATTTTTTTCTCTATTTAATCACTCCTCTTACAGAGCTGCATAATTTTTGGCCCTTAGATAATCTGGGTATGAGTAATTTTTGATTACAGTCGCTCATGGAAATATAAAACTCACACAACCGTAAAACAGGTACAACCTGACGAAATCGAACCCATTGTGGATTCTAGGTGTCGGCTGTTCGACTCAGTCCCGTGATACCTATTTTTAGCCATCCAAGTCTGCTGTATTAGGGTATTTCTAACTATTATCCTACTGGGTTTGCCAGTTTATCACTTACACTCCAGTCTACTATCGGCTGGATACCACTGGTTATGTGGATAGAAGCCCAGTACGTGCAAAACCTTGCCCAGTGTCAAGACAGAGTCAAAGAAGACCGGAGAGGACGCAGGTGGCTGGCGCGGCTGGGTCCCATATGTCCTAGCCGCCCCTCGGCGTGCCACCACACCTCCCATGTTCGGCATTTGTTAGCGGAGCGAAACTCGAATAACGCATGCCGTGCCCTGATGTGGCCCCCGTGTTGGTCCAACGCATTTACCACGTGGCCCGTTTAGGGGGCACAAGCCCCAGGATTACACACACACGATAGTTCGACCGTCGATTTCGACGATGTCCACTGTATGCTCCACGGAAGGGTGGTGCAGGGACGGTGACTTGCGCGTGAATTAGTTTTAAGTGATAGTAGCCTTGCCCTTCAGCCACCGCACTCTCTCCTCCTCCCCCACCTGAGCCCGGTGTCATGACAGAGTCAAGAAGACCGGAGGCGGGAGAGGACGCAGGTGGCTGGCGCGGCCGGGTCCCTTAAGTCCTAACTGCCCCTAGGCGTGCCACCACACCTTCCATGTTCCGCATTTGTTAGCGGAGCGCAACCCGAATAACGCATGCCGTGCCCTGATGTGGCCCCCGTTTTGGACCAACGCATCTACCACGTGGCCCGTTTAGGGGCACACACACAACCACACACGCATAGGACCACGCGCACAAACAGATAAACACAAACTTGGCCGGCATTAAATGATTTATAAGTACACCCACGTGCGTACGAACCTGGTAGATGGATTCTACGGAAAGAGTACCCATGATGGCCTGCAGATGTCCCTCCAAAGTGTTGAGGATTGTGGCTTTGATGTCCGACACACTGCGACCGAAAAATTGCTCGCATGCAGCCGAAAGAAACTCGGCATCAGTCATCATGTTTACCTGCGCTACGCCTGTATCTGTAACTATAACTTGTGCTGTGAGATATTCTGACCCCCCGGTTTATCTCAGCACATCTGCAGTTATGCGGATTTGGGAACACCCATATACTAAAGGAAAAACTTTTTGTAGTTCAAGCAGGCAGTACACAACCCTCCCGCTCTCCTTCATATTTATCTAGCTCGAAATTTTGAGACGAGCCTACTTTTTGATTGAGCAGCGCTGCTACAGGAACTGCGGATTCCATCCGTCATGCGCAGAATTCTGATAAATGCAACAGAAAAAAGGGCAAAATATGTAGATGAACATTACCGACAAAGGCGAGGGAGGCTGGAATAGCCATTTACGGCTCATTAGCTATCATCAGAGAGTCATACCCAACCCCCGATGGTGCACCAACCAGGGGTCGAACCTGCATTGAACGTCTCATCGAAAAGTTGCGAATTCGAGCCTCGGCTGGTGCACCACCTGGAGTCGGGTATGACTGGCTGACGATGGTTAATGAACTAGAAAGAGCCATTCCAGTCTCCCTTTTCTTTAGACAGGCTTCACACCATTTGACTGCCAAAACCTGCCCGTGGGCGTCGTTCTGAAGTAAAAATAGTTTCACCTTCATGGTCACCGACATGGGAGTGTCAGCGCTTCGAACAACTGAAAGATGTGTTATTTATACCGTAGTCTTCAGTTTACCATGCGTAACCTCGATAAATCGCGGTTTGACCCTGGCTGGGGCGCATATTTTCTGGCATTGTAGGTTTCGTCTTTTGTTTATTCTGTCCTACTAGATGTTGCATCTACTTAAACTGTAGTTTATGTCAAATTAAGTCGTTGATAACAAAACTTTGCTCTGATTTCTCCAAAGGGTGTGGAAAAATCTGGATTTAAATTTCGAACTTCCAACTTATGCAAAGAAGAATACATACACAAACACCTTTTATCCAGTAAAAAATACTGAATGGACTCGGTTTACCAATGATTTGCATCGGGGTTGCACGATACACCATACAGGCAGTAAAGGTAATAATTAAAAACCCAGAAACGAGTTTCGCCAGAGGGGTTCGGCTCATCAGTGGGTCTCCCAGCATTCCCTGTGATGGGGCCGAACGCCTCGCAGCTGTACCATGCAGCTGCGGAACACGTGTCTGGGCTTTTAAATAGTACCTGTGCTGTCAGTAGGGTAAATTATTCCATAGGTTCTACTACTGACTACCTGTTGGCAGCTTATGAAGATTACGCCGTTATCTCGCAGTGGTTGATGGCCTTCGGTCCAAATATTCATATTAAATTAGTGTCTGTGCCTATAGATCCTGAAAACATTGCTTTGCTCCAAGTTAAACATTAATTTCCGATGAAATTAAAAAAGCTGAAATAGTTAATTTGGATACCACTTAGCTTGGTTTAATCATTATCACGTGCATGTGAAATCACCAAAGGAGAGGCACGTGACGAAGGTCACGTGGTTTCGTGCTCGCCTCGTATTGTCATACGCTGGATGTCACAAAGGCCATTGCCTTCATGTCCTACAGTCACTTGGAGATGTACCGCTAGTATGATGTGTCGTGTAACATCAATATATACAGTAAGTGATTGGTCTCCTGCAAAGTAAACCAAAATTCTGAAATGTGTTTACAATTAGGAAGAAGCATATAAGTGAAGTTGTAATATCGACTATCGTAAAGCCAAAAGACAAAATATTACGGACAAAGCAGGATGGGCGCTATCGAATGCACAACATTTTGGCCGCCTGCAGGAAACTATAAGTTTTTAGAAAACGACTACTTAAGTACTATGCATTTTTTCGATAGATTTTCGCTACCCTTATAAATTTAAATATATTTAAATTAAAACTTTAGCATGATATCGGTCATTCGGTATATACAACTCGCTGCCTGTTGGCAGTTTAATGAATAGTGCGTGGTGATCCTCCTGTTGCTGATAGACTTCGGTCCAAATATTCACATCAAATTTCGGTCTGCACCTAATGATCATAGAATATACTGGTTTGCTCCAAGGTAGAGATTACTTTCTAAGACATTTAAAAGTTAAAATGATTTTCATGTTGACAGACTGGCGGACTGTTCTCATTTCTCTGAGTTGACATTAGTTCATTGCCCTCATAAGTAATAAAAAGCATGTCATATGTTTATTAAAGCGTCGAAAGCAGAAATTCAATTTTAGAATTATATCTGGAAAATAATACAAGGTAGTCATTTGCATGTCACTCAAACTGCGACTGAAATCAAGAGTAATTATGCTTTAAAACAATAATTGATTTGACTTATCCTAGGAGCAAGGAAAATTATTGTCAGGTACTTGTTAAATGTTTCCGAAGCCAGCATAATAAGGCTGGAAGGTGTTCACCGATCGGTCTACGGTACATGCTTCTCTCATTGCACCTTGGGACTCGACCTAGAGACCTCACGAACAGTCGTACAGCCACTAGTATTATATGCACAGAAGGAGTACTGACAAAGACGTGAGAGACTGGCATGACCATTTCAGCCATACTGAAACCAAGGTAAGAGGGACCTGCGATTCGTACATTTATTCTTTTTTCATCGAAAGTCTTCAAGTCTAACGCTCTACCATTGAGAAACGGTTTCAGCACCTGCTGCCTCGTCCGTATTCATTTCTGCAGCATAATACCAAAAACTGAGGAAACATTTCAAATAAAAAAAGGCAAAACAGGTCTGCCTGCTTTCCCTCTGTTCAACAGCCCACAATACCTGTTATCGCGGTCACGAGCGAGCGACCCCGCGCATGGCTGCGCAGGCAGACCGATAACTGCCGAGGTGGTGAGAAAAAATGGATCCTTGAAGCTTTTTCTGGCCTTCTTCAACCGGCCATAAAACAGACAAACATCTGTAGATTAGAGAACTTCTGTGCGCATACAAGGTGGTCCACAGATGGCTACCAAGCAATCGTAACATGTGAATCAAAATTTCACCGATGAATTTTCACCTGCCAGACTCTATCGGGTTCAACTTATTCTCACAGAAATAAACCCAAGCAAATGCATCGCAAAAATTGCCTCTGAGTGAGTTGGGGGTCGGTTGGAAAATGTACACAGGTATATGTAGAATGAGGTTATCGATGACAACAAGTGAGTCTGGGATCACTATTTTGGCATATTAGCAATCAGAAGAAGAAGAAGAAGAAGAAGAAGAAGAAGAAGAAGAAGAAGAAGAAGAAGGTGCAATCACTAGAAAATGGTGGTTACTGGCCTGACGTTTCGGATTCTCTCTCGAACCCATCATCAGCGATACTTGCAGAAAGGTTTGACTGGGAAACAATGTGTGCAGGATTTATAGGGCGTTGTTGCCAGGCCACTACAGGCCTAATATCGGTGGCAGTCCTCGACCCCAGCGATGGACACGAAGACTGCCAAAGATAGTAGGCCTGTAGTTGCCTGGCAACCACGCCCTATAAATACAGCACACTTTGTTCCCCAGTCACACTTTTCTGCCAGTATCTCTGATGATGAGTTCGAGAGAGAATCCGAAACGTCAGGTTAGTAAACACCATGTTCCGGTGATTGCCTCTTCTTCGGAACTGCTTCCTGGAACTCGCCTGTTCTCTTCGATCAGCAATATTAGCCATCGTCAGCCAGCCTAACCCATATCTTTGTTCTGTATACATTACCAGTGGCTGTGCAACTGCCTTCAGGGCTTTAGGTTAAGCCTACAGCACAACGGGAGGAACAGATTTAGTAAACTGATCGATATGCACCGCAATACATGCTCAAACTCGTGCTTTGAGCCTACCAAAAAGTTTGCCGATGAGATGGCACTGATGAGGCTACAGTTTGATTGGGTTGTTGAGCTACCATTTAGACCGCTGCTGTAGAACATATGCGCAGTTCGAGTTCTATTGGCGGTCGGGTGAATGACCAACTGAAGAGGGTATGATGAGGGGCATATTGCTGCTGTTTCGCTACTCCGGCGCTTCCTGCCCTCCCCCCCCCACCACCTTTATCGTTCTTCGTTTGGTCGCTTTTCAGCCGGAAAAATGATTGCTTGTTTTCTTTTTCGTCTCTATCCATCCAGGAGGGACATTTTAGGTTGGGGGCAAATGGATGATTGGGCGTCTATTATTTTCTGAGTAAGCGCCCTAGTTAGTTAGGCCTACAGGGACCAATTACCGGCGACACACTGGTTAACTTGGACCGGCGGTCCAGAAGGCCTCATTTTTAGATCCAATCCGTGAAACTTTTGCGCAAGTTGAGTATGTATATTTGCGTGTCCGGTCGGAGGACTTATTTCAAGGTAGGACCAGGAGACTGAATGAGTTGCTTCAGTTACCCATCTCCCTACTGACCCATTCTAATTGTATCTGAAGTGTCTGCTGTCCGCACTGTCAAGACGTCACGCCACGTCGGCACGACAATACAACTTTCAAGGTCCTGCACGCAGGGCCATTTGACCTTTGATCTGATTGGCCACCCTGTAACGAACCCCAGCTCCGACAGAATTGTTTGAATGGACCGGGGACACTTTTCGCGCGGATCTCGGATGGGAATGGTGTAATCGATGGTCTGGGAAGATGGCCGGTGTTCCTTCGCTCCCTACTGTTGACATCTCCCCTCGTTACCTCTATCGTACCGTCTCGCAAGTCCCTGACCGTTAGCATCTCCACGATCCTCACTCGCATTTGCCAACAGCGCTGCACTCCCCACCGGTATCTAACTGATCAGTCGTGACTACCTCCCACTCCAAATGGATCGATTGTACAGGTCCCCAGTATTCAATTGTATCTTTATACTTCTCTTTTATTGTCTAAAATTTGTTACTGTTAACATAGATCTCTTACGTTATAAACTAATTTTCTCCTTCTATTTATACATGTGTGCTTGAGGAAGTGCTTAACGATTCTGTCGGCGTTATATGGCTCAAGCTGGTCCTAGTGATATAATCCACAGTGTGTGCTATCCTCGACACCCTCGGACGCTACAACCCTTCAGCCTTTGATATTCCCCCCCGTGTCCCTAGCGCTCTTCACTTGTGCTGTTTCGCGTTCTCAGTACACGCCCTGCTTCCAACCATTCCTCTATTTTGAAAACATAACACTATCTAATTGTAGCAGACCACCTAAATACGTAAGGCTAATTTTTGTGGCCTTTAATAATTTATTTCAGGTGGTCCTTAGTGCCTACCTGGCATTAATTTAATCTGTTTTGAACAACTGGTTTCAGTGTCTACTTTTGGGCCTCTGAGTGCTGTGCAGGCCAGGGACTCAAATAGTTATGCTAAGTTTATGGATTGAATGCTACGCAGAAAAAACAAATGCTCTACAGGGTGACTCCTTCTGACTACGTGGGTGTATTAGTGGAACTTTTGATCTACCTACGATTCCAAAAAGTAAGGGAAGTGGATGGCCTGCAGTAACTTATTTTCAAAGGATTGACTTAATTGGGATCAAGCAGCATAGTAGTCACAGTAGATGATTCTGGTGCTTAATAAGGAAGCGAAAAAATAAAGTTCGAAACAAAATTTTACACAGCTTGCCGCATCATCTACTAGATGCTTCCAGAATTACTGAAAAAGATGAATTTTCTGGTAATCGCAAAAGTAAATATAAGCGGAGTGAGGCCGGCCAGAAATTTACGCATAGGCAAACGTAGACTAACTTACATGATAACTAAAATAGATGTTTGCGAATGACGAGTTCTTCTTGCTTCAAACCGAATCATGTAACTCTCAAAGACTTCATCATCACTGACTACAGCATGCATGTTTTATGCTAGACTCTTCTGGATGCTTTTTTTCTTACAGGAGGAATTGAGTAAATAAGGACAGCCAATTTTGACACATTGTTTAAGCTGAAATATAAAATTTGATTTGAAGAGAAAGCCTTTGTTTCGTTAAATTTTTGAGTTCTTATTTTTCAGGATTAACAATTCAAGGCATTTTACAAATGCATTCTCAAATTGTGCATTCGTTAGCACTGATCTATGGGCTTAAAAAATAACAACCGAAGTTAATGAGAGGGCAAACCAAATGTAGAAACATCAATGAGCAAAATATTTGCCGCAGGCTCGAAGATTATTATTAAGCATTTAAATTTTGCGAGAAACCTCAAAGCAAAATCATAGCACACAATTGTCTTCAATTTTATTTATGAGAGACCTGTGATATTTTCAAAATAGACTGTCATTTAAATCTTCTGCTGAAAAACCCCCTAATTTATAGTTAAAACATCAGTTAATATTTATTATTTGTGACTTGACACACTCGAAAGGAAACTCGTTAACTAACGCCAGTTTAAAAAAATGCAGGGATCCTCTGCTCCTCTGCTCCAGGCAAATTGAAAGATCCGCATTTTCTAAATTAATTAATCAGAGGCATCAACGGATGATCCAGTAAACCATCTATTTTTAACTTGACGTAAGTAAAGAGTATCAGTTTCGTTTAGCAACCGGGTTTCAGTTTACGGTCGAAGAGGCACATAGTTTTTAATTAAATATTTGTATCGTCGAATCACTGTCCACTTGGGATGATATCTCATCTGAATGCCTTTCTATAAATAAAACTAGTTGTAAGACCAGTACTTATTAAACCAAAGCACGTTCTAAGCAAGAGTTTTAAAAATGCTTTTCATTTAGTGCTAAATATTCGCTGATTTCAGTCTATGCTCGTGTAAATTTCAATATAGAAATGATGCAATAAACTTCGTTCATTTATGAAAATCTTTATAGCAATCAAAATTTCTGCTTGTACATCTGACGTATTTTTATAGCAGGCATGCGTCTCGTAAGCTGTTGATTTAAAAAGGTTTCTGACTTAACACAGAATTAATTCAGGGCACGTAATACCAACAATTTCAACCAAAACACAAACCCTAGGATGTTTCACCGTTATGACCGTATTGGAGTTGATGAGTGACGTGCAGTGGACTACCTGTCCCATGGAAGGTTAACCGCCATTTTGAAATGTGTTTTCAATTAAGACGATTACTTAAGTAGGGTTGCTAAAGTAAGTATCGTACAACGAAATTCCAGTCATAGTAGGATGCCAGCTTTTGAAAAAACTTTTTCTTGGTTGTTTTTAAAATCTTCACTCTGTAAAAATTACTACTGACATACTACGCACTTTTGCATTGAATTTCCAATGCCCTTATGAATAAATATATATTTTCTTGAAACAAAAAATGCATACCAATATTATTTCTCATGCTCATTTGATAGCAAATTACGTATTTTTTAAAGAATACACTTGAAAAAAGGGGTTTTAGAGAAAAAATAAGTTTGTAGTTATGTGATTGCTAAAGATCGTACATTTTTACTTATTAATGCTGCGTCGAAAGTAGGCTTTATGGTCTACATGCACTGCTAAAGCTGTTGAGGGTTACATTACTTTCTTCCTAATAGTGTATTTAAAGATGATTTTCTTTGCACGGAAACGTACAGAGTATTGTTTGAAACCCTGAATTCGTATGTGACAGCAATTTGGATTCAAATTACGCAGGAATTTAGAAAGCTTTCTTTAAACAAAAATATACACTTCCTTCAATTAAAAGATTTGAAGAAGACCTAATATGTTAACAAATAAGTATACAAAATGAATATTTAATGTGTATATATTTGAACATATAAAGACGTTGGCTATCAGTGACAAAAAGCACATTACGTAAGTAGTTTTTTTAGATAGAGTAGATTTTGAAGGTGACCTGAAACAAGATCGCCCAAAGGCTGGTATTGTGATGTTTCTGAAATATCACGGCAAAATATTGCCCGATAGACGTACTTAAGTAATCTTTTTTACTCAAAATTAAGTCTCAGAATTCTGGTTAATATTTTATGTTTTCCAGCTCATGAGCCGGCCCTTAACTCTATGCGCGTTCTGCACAGATATCTGTATGGGATATGTGCTGTTGAAGGCTGTACATTTTGAAATCGTACAAAGCAGTCGCTTCATTTCTCGAAATTTGTTAAATACGTTCATTCCTACTGAGTAGTTATTCATGCTTTGGCAGAAAATGCGACAGGGAACGCTTAATTTGCATCGTGTTTTGTAGGAAAGGCATCAAAAACTGGAATTGCCATACCACCACCATCACCCCAGTGCACACAGTGTTGCCTTTGCAGAAACCGGTTCACCCGTAACTACGTGTTTATACTTAGATCCATTTAGAGTGGGTTTGGGGTGAAAGAAACGACCCCAAGTTAGTACCTGAGAAAAAATCTGATGCTTACATCTGTTCTCCCGTGGAAAGGAGATTCGATAGCGCGAGATGCCCGGTGTTATGTTTATGATCTGTACGTATCTGCATGTGTGCATAGGTAGGCGTTGTCACCGGCAGTTAGGGTGGTCCAAATAATTTCAGAACAACCCCTCGCGAAAACGATTCACGAAGCGGTGGGTTTGCAAGGTTACACATCCTTTAGGACAACGTCTTCCTGCCAACCCCCTCCTCTGCAGCCAGATACCATGCGATTTCTTAAAGCAAACCATAAAAAAGACAAAGTACAAAAACATGTCTTTTAATATGAAACGCGACGCTCACAACTTTCTCTCATTTAGCTGACTGTAAGAGGCGAATTCCGGGTAGTAAATGGAGTGAGATCCAATACTTTTAATGAGTGATCACATACACGTTGTGGGAGAGCTAACATCACTAGCTCGTGCACGTTGATCCTTCAGTGGACCTATGTTCTTTTAAAATAAATCACCAACGCGATAGGAGATAGCGGCCGCAATCTCAGTCGATGCAAGCGGAGCCAAACATTTTCTCCTGGTGCGTAGCCAGAAATCCGTTTACAGCGCGCTTAGGCCACTTGCATCTCTCGGAGATCCTGAAGTACCACGATCATTTAGTTGCTCCTGCTAATTTCCATCTGATTCGTCTTTAAGACGAGTTAAAGGCTTGAAAGCTGCATTGGAAGCCGACGCTATAACTCCTTTCTGCTCACTGTTTTTGCCCTAATAGCATCCTTTCTGCCTAGCATTCGTAGTCTCTCTTCTGCCGCTAGGGTAGTTTCTTCTTTCCTTAGTCAATAACAGTGTACTAATAATTTTTTACAATGCTCAGACACTTCGCTTGTCATACACTACAAGACACGAAGACTCGGTAGCCAATCTACGGCTTCCAAAATGGTGCGATTTTGTCCTATTTGCTGTCAAATGTCAGAGTATCGGCAGTTAACTCCGCATTCACTGTATTTCCTGTTTTAGACATGCCCGAAGGCTGAAACAGAATAAAGGTAGATTTTTATTCCACTGCCGCTTTTACCGCAATCTTGCCAATTGTCTTTAGACCCTGACTGTAAGTTGTGCGATGAAATTCATCAGCACGGAATAAAGACGTGGTCACATACTGCTTAAACCATGCCACTGGGTATTCGTTGATGAACACTCACTGGTAGGTTACCGGAACTCACCAGTCCCATTCTGCCTTGGGGCTCGTTCTCGAGCCCCGCCAGCAGCCGCTGAGCGACTAGTAGTAGTGGAGGCAGATTAACAATGCCGACGATGCCGAGCCTCGGGTGGAGCACTACCTGGAATTTATTATGACTGGCTGATGACAGCTAATGAGCCAGAAATAGCCATTCCAGTTACCCTTTTCTTAATGGGCATTGTTAATGCAGCAAGATCTCGGCAAGGCGAATTTTTCGGTACCACTTCTTCAGCAGCGCACTCTCCCCGTTCACGTTTAAATACTTCTGAAGAATCGACTATTTTTTCGGCAGTATTCATTGCTAAAAACCCAACCCAACAAGCATCAGTTGAAAGTATGGAATTTGGACAAGGTTCAACAGCTTGAAGGGTCTTTCATAACGGGATCTGAATAATTAAACTTGCAAAACTACTCATTCGCGTTTCATGTGTCATCTGAATTACACATAAATCACACCGAAAACTTAATTACTTCCTGCAAAGACAGGACGCATCAACTAATCCTTTATTATTAAAATTCACCCAAACGCGTTTGTTGTGACATTGTTTGAATAAATCCCATGTGCGAAATTTCAGAAATGGCAAACCTTAATCATTACCCGGAAAATAACTCTAATCACAAGCTTATGCGTAAACCTTATCCTGTCTGTAAGGCGAAGTCTGTTCGAGCACCAGAACCATTTTTTTATCATGCTGGGCTTTCAAGCTCCATCGGGAGTCCATCGTCAGCGAAAGCAGCAGCAACAAAAAGGCTACACTTCTAGAGGGGGCGCACAAACCAAGCAATGATCACTAATCACTTCCAGACTTGCGTCAGTGATCATGAATTGGTTTTTGCCTCCCACCTGCCTGTAAGTGTCACCTCTGAGGATGGACTTCTGTAGGAACAAAACAGAAAAAGTGTTCAAAAAGTGCGGTATTCTATCATGCACAATCGTCGCAGATCAATAGATGAAATGGAGTAACTAAGTGAAAGTTCCTGGCATTCAGGCCAAAAATCCTAATTGAAGAAGTCAAACAGGAGACGCATCGTGGCGAAGTTTGTTCCAGGGCTGCTGAATTGGGGTGATCAGAGGACTGGCTGCTTCAGTATGACCATGCGTTAAAAAGGTATGTCAACGGTTCCTCACTCCCCTACATTTCCCTGGCCTTGACCCCTGCGAGTTCCTGTTCCCGAGAATGAAGAAACTCTTAAGGGGCAAGCGTTTTTAGAAGATGCAAAGAATAAATCGCTGGAGTCAATTAACAACCTTAATAGAAATGTTTTGTACAGTGGAAAACCCGGTGGAAAAAGTACGTATCATATTACGGACAGTATTTTGAAGGGGATTAATGATTTTAGGATATAAAATTAAATTTAAAAACTGGAATAACCAAGTCTCGATTTTTGGCAGCCCCTCTTATGCTCCCTCCTCTCGGATCTGGAGGTACACACTTCTAAGTTCCGAGCGATGGCCAGCTGATCGATTGAATAATCTTCGTGGTAAGGTCATCCGGGGTTACCTTTGCTTAAAATGGATAAGCAAGCAGTCAGCATCATGTTTCAAGCGGAATCGATCAATTCAGCATTTTTTGAGAGAAATCTGAATTTTAATCCTCAAACATGCATTCAGACATTTTTCTCGTCAAATTTTAAATGATGTAGATTAAGGCCAGCCGTTCAATTACACGTGTAAACAATTTAACGATAAATATTCTGCAATAGAAACAATAACTAATGACCAGTTCTTGATTTGTTAATTACACGGGAAGTTTGGTTGATTAAATAGTGCAAACACCCCTTTTCAACGCCCACTATATATATATATATATATATATATATATATATATATATATATATATATCAAGGAAATAATTTCTGAAATTAGTAAGTGCAGGATATGGAGTCAGATGATTCGGACATGACTTTTTAGGGTCAGACACGAAATTTCAATGAACATTTGGGTCGAAGACAATCAACCACTGTGAAATAACCACGTAATGCCCATTCTACAAACAAGTAGTACTACAAGTAGTATGAATCTTATATGGCACAGATGACCCTAAAAAGAAATGTCCGAATCATCTGACTCCATGTCCTGCACTTAATAATTTCAGAAATTATTTCCTTGATTATTCTCTGGAGTCCATATACCAGAAACCGCATAGAGAACGATGGGGGACCCACTGAGGAGCCGAACCCCTCGTTGCTGCGTCATGCAGCAGCAGAAACATCGGCGAAACACGTGTCTGGGCATTTAGCTAGTATCTATGTCGGAAGTACGGTATATAATCTGTGCCATATATATATATGGAATGGAACCGACAAAGACAAGGGAGACCGGAATGGCCATTTCTGGTTTATTAACCGTCATGAGCCAGTCATACCCAATCCCAAGTGTGGCACACCTGGGATTCGAACCCGCGACCTTTGGTATTTGAGTCGAACGCTCTACCATTGAGCCACGGGCTCGTTGTTTTTGTCGGTTGTGATCGGGAATATGATGATAGTGTGGGGCTCACCGATCTGCTTAAGGAACATGCATGTTCCGTTGTGCCCTGGAGCTCAGACTAGAGCCCTCGCAGGCGGTCGCATAGCGACGTGTAGCATATGATGGAATGGAACCGACAAAGACAATGGAGACCGGAATGGCCATTTCTGGCTTATTAGCCGTCATGAGCCAGTCATACCCAATCCCAAGTGTGGCACACCTGGGATTCGAACCCGCGACCTTTGGTATTTGAGTCGAACTGCTCTACCATTGAGCCACGGGCTCGTTGTTTTGTCGGTAGTGATCGGGAATATGATGATAGTGTGGGGCTCACCGATCTGCTTAAGGAACATGCATGTTCCGTTTTGCCCTGGAGCTCAGACTAGAGCCCTCGCAGGCGGTCGCATAGCGACGTGTAGCATATGATGGAATGGAACCGACAAAGACAAGGGAGACCGGAATGGCCATTTCTGGCTTATTAGCCATCATCAGCCAGTCATACCCAATCCCAAGTGTGGCACACCTGGGATTCGAACCCGCGACCTTTGGTATTTGAGTCGAACGCTCTACCATTGAGCCACGGGCTCGTTGTTTTTGTCGGTTGTGATCGGGAATATGATGATAGTGTGGGGCTCACCGATCTGCTTAAGGAACATGCATGTTCCGTTGTGCCCTAGACTCAGACTAGAGCCCTCGCAGGCGGTCGCATAGCGACGTGTAGCATATGATGGAATGGAACCGACAAAGACAAGGGGAGACCGGAATGGCCATTTCTGGCTTATTAGCCGTCATCAGCCAGTCATACTCAATCCCAAGTGTGGCACACCTGGGATTCGATGATGACGGCTGATAAAGCCAATGGCCATTCCGGTCTCCCACTTTTCGATTCCATCCATCATATACGACGTCTGCACGACCGCCTAGTCTGAAACTCCGAAAACAACGGTATGCATGCTCCGAAGCAGATCGAGCAATATCATCATATTCCCGTCTGCTCGATAAACAACGAGCCAGTAATAATCATTCGACCACGAGTTCGAAATCCAGGTGATCCTACCGAGATGGGTATGTTAACTCATGACGCATAATAAGCCAGAAAATCTTTGTCGGTTCCATTCCATCATATCTTACGCTGACTGCTCAGCATCTCAAGCTGAATAGGCATACTAAGCAATCATTACACTATCATATCTATATATATATATATATATATATATATATATATATATATATATATATATATATATATAAAACAAGCACAGGCACGTACCTGAACAATCATCCGTCCATAATCTGTCGTCTAAACAACTAACATCTGATCAGATTAAAGTGCTTCAGCACGAATCCGGCTTCAAAACTGGAGGCGCACATACAGTGGATTTTATTGCCTCACTGGAAGCGACACTCTCAAAGACACAGACCACAGAAGACGCCAAGAACTCGATCCGCCAGCAAGTCGTTTCCCTCATCATATCCCACAGGCCACGCCGAACCATCCCTCCATCCGAGGTAAAGGCCATTAGGGAATTAAAGAAGGACGAAGAAATTGTTATTGTTCCAGCGGACAAAGGACGGGCAACTGTAATCTTGGACAAGTCAGAATACGTGGCAAAAGCTCAGGAGCTACTAAACGACAGTCAGTCATATAAGGTCGTCGAATCTGACCCTATGAAAACACTGGTAAAAAAATCAATAAGAGTCTGAATCTAATGAGGAGCCAAAAGGCAATATCCGAAAACGATTGGAGACAGATGAAGCCACAGGATGCCGCCTTAGCGCGGTTCTACAGTTTGCCAAAAATCCACAAGCCGAATGTTCCCTTAAGGCCCATCGTGGCGCTGAAAGGCACGCCTACCTACGGACTGGCTAAATGGCTCGCTAAGCATTTGAAGAAGCTGGTAGAGGGCTCAGAACATACAGCCGTATCCTCAACGCACTTCCTAGAAAAACTCCGAGGCATCACAATCACCCCCGACGAGATAATGGTGTCATTTGACGTCGTCTCCCTATTTATATCCATCCCAAAAGAACTGGCCATGAGAGTCATCGATGACCTTTTGGACAGAAGGTACAATGATGAAGGAAAACTTTTTAAAAGAGAACACGCAATGGAGTTACTGGACTACTGCCTTCGCACGTACTTTACGTTTGACAACTATGTTTATGAGCAAATCCATGGAACCCCGATGGGATCACCGATCTCCGGCTACCTTGCGGAGGCCATCCTGCAAGAACTGGAAACTCAGGTCTTCCAGATCTACAAAGCCGAAATTCTGGATGCGCTACGTAGACGACACCTTTTTTATCATACACCGGGAAGCCAAAGAGAACTTCAAAAGGGATCTGAACTCGATTTTCCCGCAGATTCAATTCACAATGGAGGAAGAAGAGGATGGAATGCTCCCTTTTCTCGATGTTCAGATATCAAGGCAGGAGGACGGAACCCTCCAGACTGGCGTGTTTCGAAAAGCGACAAACACGGAGAAAATTCTTCACTACAACAGCAACCATCCCCTGTCGCATAAACGCAGTTGCGTCCGATCGCTTTTTCGCCGCATCCAGACACTGCAGCACAGAGGCTGAGAAGCTGCGAGAACGTAAAACCCTATGGCGCCTCTTTCTCGCCAGTGGATATCCAGGCAGCTTCGTAAATAAATGCTTATACCAAAGGCATACAAAGACCGAAGGTGAGCCTAAACAAAGACCTGAAACCTTCCATGTTTTGCCCTATGTGAAAACGTCTCAGAAGCCACTGAGCGCCTGTTAAGACCGCTAAACGTGGGCATTGGACACCGACCAGAGACCACCATCCGTCGATTAGTCATGCAACCAAAGGGCTGACTACCACCCGCAGACACCTCAGGCGTTATTTACCGTGTCAACTGTCTAGACTGCCCGGCCAACTACTGCGGCATGACCGACAAACGACTGAGTACGCGCATGCACAAGCACACTTTGGCCGTAACCATGTAGTTCCCCCTATGCTCTATCTCCGATGATGCGCTCGAGTATGGATGTGAAATGTCAGACAAGTATAACTTCCACCCCAGAGATCGCCTTATCTTCTCCTTCCATTTCAACACCTGGGGTCCGTATTTTCTCCTATATCCATATATATATATATATATATATATGGGTATGGCTGGCTGACGACGGCTTATGAGCCAGAAATGGCCATTCCAGTCTCCCTTGTCTTTGTCGGTCATGGTTGTATTTCCAGTCCCAGCTGGTAGTCAGGGTTATGATTGGCTGAATGAAGGCAGAATAAGCCCGAAACAGACTCTATCAATCTACCCATATTCTCTGTCGTGTCTCCTCTCGGCAATTATAACTTGGCCGACTTCGGCCTGGTAATTGGTTGCCTGTTCGTGACCTTTGCCACCCATACGGAGCTTGTTTGCTTCGGGAAGCCACTAGATCGGTGTGCGCCTATTCCTGTTTGAATAAATACCCGATCTGCAGCGACAGAGAGTGACAGGTGGTGAGGCACTGATGATCTTCGGTTTCGATGAAATGC
Organism: Schistocephalus solidus; assembly: GCA_017591395.1. NCBI lineage: Eukaryota > Metazoa > Platyhelminthes > Cestoda > Diphyllobothriidea > Diphyllobothriidae > Schistocephalus > Schistocephalus solidus. Next base: position 79,678 of record WEDG01000705.1, on the reverse strand, counting down.
TTACGACCCATCTGCTAGACGCAGTGTGTGGACTGTCTGCGCCGTACTCGAGCACATGGTTGTGTTTCCAGTCCCAGCTGGTAGTCAGGGTTATGATTGGCTGACTGAAGGCAGAATAAGCCCGAAACAGACTGTATCGATCTACCCATATTCTCTGTCGTTTCTCCTCTCGGCAATTATAACTTGGCTGACTTCGGCCTGGTAATTGGTTGCCTGTTCGTGACCTTTGCCACCCATACGGAGCTTGTTTTGCTTCGGGAAGCCACTAGATCGGTGTGCGCCTATTCCTGTTTGAATAAATACCCGATCTGCAGCGACAGAGAATGACTGGTGGTGAGGCACTGATGAACTTCGGTTTCAATGAAGTGCTTACGACCCATCTGCTAGACGCATTGTGTGGACTGTCTGCGCCGTACTCGAGCGCATGGTTGTGTTTCCAGTCCCAGCTGGTAGTCAGGGTTATGATAGGCTGAATGAAGGCAGAATAAGCCCGAAACAGACTGTATCAATCTACCCATATTCTCTGTCGTGTCTCCTCTCTGCATATATATATATATATATATATATATATATATATATATATATATATATATATATCGGGTAAATAATTTCAGAAATTATTAAGTGCAGGACATGGAGTCAGGTGATTCGGACATGACTTTTTAGGGTCAGACCCGAAATTTCAATGAACATTTGGGTCGAAGACAATCAACCACTGTGGAATAACCACGTAATGCCCATTCTACAAACAAGTAGTACTACAAGTAGTATGAATCTTATATGACAAAGACGTTATACCGTACTTCCGACATAGATACTAGCTAAAAGCCCAGACACGTGTTTCGCCGATGTTTCTGCTGCTGTGTGACACAGCAACGAGGGGTTCGGCTCCTCAGTGGGTCCCCAGCGTTCTCTATGCGGTTTCTGGTATATGGACTCCAGAGAATAATCGGGTAAATAATTTCTGAAATTATTAAGTGCAGGACATGGAGTCAGGTGATTCGGACATGACATTTTTAGGGTCAGACCCGAAATTTCCATGAACATTTGGGTCGAAGACAATCAACCACTGTGGAATAACCACGTAATGCCCATTCTACAAACAAGTAGTACTACAAGTAGTATGAATCTTATATGACAAAGACGTTATACCGTACTTCCGACATAGATACTAGCTAAAAGCCCAGACACGTGTTTCGCCGATGTTTCTGCTGCTGCGTGACACAGCAACAGGGGTTCGGCTCCTCAGTGGGTCCCCCAGCGTTCTCTATGCGGTTTCTGGTATATGGACTCCAGAGAATAATCGGGTAAATACCAGAAACCGCATAGAGAACGCTGGGGGACCCACTGCGCTCTGATAAGCAAAAATGCATCTGCTCTTTACTAGCTGTATATCGGAAGTACGACATAATCTTTCTATATATATATATATATATATATATATATATATATATATATATATATATATATATATATATATCCAAATACACAGTTTCTGGGACGACCGGATCGGTTATGCTGATGACGGCTAATAAGCCAGAAATGGCCATTCGGTCTCCCTTGTCTTTGTCGGTTCCATTCCATATGTATATGTATGGCCACATAACTCAGGACTCGGGAATAGAAATCGCCCAAAATACATGTGGCTTTTGCGCCAAATTTTTATGAAAATTATGGTTAAGAATTAAGAGTGAGGGTTAGGGTCAAGAGTAAGGTTCAGTTTAAGTCTGTGGTTAAAGGTCAGAGTTAGGGTTAGGGTCGTGAGTAAACTAAATGTTAATGATTTTATCGTGTTTACTGTAGGTTTTGGGTTTTGGTTAGGCCAGGGTTTAGAGTTAGGATAAAGTTTAGCTTTTAGGTGAAGGTTAGTTTTAGCTTTACGACACGGGTACATGTAGCATTCCTGAAATTTACCGTAAGCCCACCTTTTTTAAGCGGGCAAGGTGGTTCCTATTCCCATGTCATGTATGAGGCGTTCCTACAGTATTTTATTGATATTTTTTCTTTCGTGAGATAAGAGTGAACAAAACTTTGTTAGGTCTTTGTATTATGCTATCAGTCCCGTTTATGAAATTTACCACCCTTTCTTGAATGATTTCATAATATGGTCCTATCTGGCCGTGCATGATTGAAACTTTGTTGAAAATTTTGGCAAGCTTTGTCACAACCTTTTGCAATACCACATGACTAACTATAAACACTCTATTGTCAATCAAAAATGCACTATAACCAGATACTTTCGTCGTATCGTAATAATGAAGCTTTAATTATCTTCAAATAAAAAGTACATTAATGAGTATGAAAAAGAAAATAAAAATATATCTGTCCGTTAATTAAATTCAGTACCTCGAATAATCGGGTAAATACCAGAAACCGCATAGAGAACGCTGGGGGACCCACTGAGGAGCCGAACCCCTCGTTGCTGTGTCACACAGCAGCAGAAACATCGGCGAAACACGTGTCTGGGCTTTTAGCTAGTATCTATGTCGGAAGTACGGTATAACGTCTTTGATATATATATATATATATATATATATATATATATATATATATATATATATATATATATATGTATCCCAGGTGTGCCACACTTGGGATTGGGTATGACTGGCTGATGACGGCTAATAAGCCAGAAATGGCCATTCCGGTCTCCCTTGTCTTTGTCGGTTCCATTCCATATATATATATATATGGCCACATAACCAGGACTCGGGAATAGAAATCGCCCAAAATACATGTGGCTTTGCGCCAAATTTTTTATAAATTATGGTTAAAATTAAGGTGAGGGTTAGGGTCAAGAGTAAGGTTCAGTTTAAGTCTGTGGTTAAGGTCAGAGTTAGGGTTAGGGTCGTGAGTAAACTAAATGTTAATGATTTTATCGTGTTTACTGTAGGTTTTGGGTTTTGGTTAGGCCAGGGTTTAGAGTTAGGATAAAGTTTAGCTTTAGGTGAAGGTTAGTTTTAGCTTTACGACACGGGTACATGTAGCATTCCTGAAATTTACCGTAAGCCCACCTTTTTTAAGCGGGCAAGGTGGTTCCTATTCCCATGTCATGTACGAGGCGTTCCTACAGTATTTTATTGATATTTTTTCTTTCGTGAGATAAGAGTGAATAAAACTTTGTTAGGTCTTTGTATTATGCTATCAGTCCCGTTTATGAAATTTACCACCCTTTCTTGAATGATTTCATAATATGGTCCTATCTGGCCGTGCATGATTGAAACTTTGTTGAAAATTTTGGCAAGCTTTGTCACAACCTTTTGCAATACCACATGACTAACTATAAACACTCTATTGTCAATCAAAAATGCACTATAACCAGATACTTTCGTCGTATCGTAATAATGAAGCTTTAATTATCTTCAAATAAAAAGTACATTAATGAGTATGAAAAAGAAAATAAAAATATATCTGTCCGTTAATTAAATTCAGTACCTCGAATGACTACACATATAAACAAGTGAAGTCAACCTGACCAATGGGGGAGCGGCATTTAGAGGGGCGAGTAAATACTCTGTTCAAACAAAATCCTAGCATTGAATAGGGAAGTGGCGGTCGGTTATCTTGTTGATGGACTGCGATTCGAAGAACCATGACGCAAGCAACAGGCAGCTCGCACTTTTGTCACTCCTTGCGGCAAACGTGAGGAAATGGCCCAATCCAGCTCGAATTAATCTCTAGCCGGTGCAAAACAGTCCGGTTTCCTTGTTCAGGGCCGTCTGCCTCAAGGTCATTCACCCTCGCAGTGAGCGCTTTCAGACTCACTGACCTGCAGACACTTGACCGACTTCCACTCGGACACACGCACATGCATCCAGATAGTCGCGGCTGCCCGAGCGCCACTTGAACACGTCCCCCTCAGCCGAGGCAGCATGGGTCACCAGACACGACACCCTTCGAGTAATGCCACAGACAGATGCGTTTTCCCACAACTTCCTCATATCTGGCAAAGAACTCCAGACGTTTCCCGTGGTGAGAGCACGCGGTTTGGTTTCATTTCCTGGTCCCTAATAGGAGCCTCTGGTCTGCGTGTAATCCAGGGGGTGTTAGAAGGCAACTGAAGACTGCCGAGGTGGTGCGGTTGGGCATCGGTTCGTTTGTGCATGCGTTCAGTTCATAAAAGTTGCGGTTCACGTTGAGCAGCTGTCGAACGTATTGTGGTTCAGCAAATTTTTCTTGCGGTTCCTCGAGGAACGCATCGTCAACGCCCATATCAGTAGGCCAAATTGCGGGGTCAATTAGCACGCAGACTTTAGTGACTCGGCCGCGAGTGATCAAAAATCATCACGCCGAATATAGCCTTCCGCAAAGAATGAGGGAGCTGCTATATTTGGTAGGTAAGTGATGGGATAACAACTGCATATAATCAGTATCTGTCACTGTCTCGGATAGTCGATTCATATGTAAATCGGAAATCCCTGGGCGAATACATTTCCCTTTCTACGGATCTAGCCCCTTTGTTAATGAGGAGGCAATTTCATAAATTTCGCAATGCATGCAGAGATGCGCCGCTTGGATGCCTACTTTTTGAAATTGTTGTAGATTTTCGTGAGAATTCCAAATTGCGAAAGCCTAGCGAATTAGGACTCCATCGTCAATCCAGTCATATTAAAAATTTTGAAAATTTTAATTTTAATTTAAAAATTTTTAAATATAATTTAAGAATTTAAGAACTTAACTATGCATGGATTACAATTTAGTGCTTTAGCACTTTGGCGCTGCTATTAGTGCTTTTACCAACCCCTAGAAACGGGTAATTTCTAGTCTTGATTGTAGTTCCAGGAAAGGTTCCTGACATTTATTCTTTCGTCTCGATAAGAACCTGATTGCGAGTCATGAAATTTAACTGGTTCCCTACCAATTCTGTTTAATAAATGCTCACAGGGTCACTATATTAACGGAACTCTTCTTCTTGAAGCTGGCTGTTAATTCTGAGTCCTGTAGTTACCACCTTGGAAGAAATGTACCGCATTTACCCCCTTAAAATCCGCGGATGGAATGGACTATAAGTCAAAAAGGGAATTTCTGTCAACGTTATGTAGCCTCAAACCTCACTGAACGTCGCAAAATTTAAAACGGTCAGAACGTAATAGGCAACCCAACTCTGGAAACAAAAGACAGGTCAGCGTGTAATATGCAATCGTACTACATGCCAACGTAACCCTAACTCTATCGGTCGTACTCGATAGGGTTCGCAGTCGTTGCCGGGTTAGAAGAGTCCCACAATATTTCGCTGGCGACAGGAGGATCGAATTATTGGGTCAAATGGCAGCATTCAAAGTAGCGACTATTTCAACGCCGCATTACTTTCAAAACGCATTGGTTGTACTTTGGTTACGAAAGATCACTCAGAGCAGGTCTCATCCTTACTCCCGTCAAGGGTCCGTATAAAAGTGGGTCAGGTCAGCTGGGAATGATATCGCGCATATTAGTCAACGTGAGGTAAAACCACCGGATCTCGCGATCCACACACTTGCCGGGGCCCACAAATTATTATGTGACCCTACTAAGCTGGCAACCAATGGTAACCCTAACAAGAACAGTGGATAGGGTTAGGATTAGGTTGGCGCTCTCCTTTTATTCATTTAGCCCCATAAATAAAAGTCTTATCACCACCGGTCCCATATTACTCGCTGACCTATCCTTCAGTTCCCCGAGTTGGGTCCCAGCTTACGTTCTTGCCTTTAACACAACCCCAAGAATCTCACTTCAAGAGTAAAAACAGTTTTTGCGTTAACATTTTCGAGCTGTAATCTTATAAAGACAATATAACCGGTGCAACGGGTAAATACCCACTGAATGGACAACATATTTTCTCAGTGAAGCCCTCTACCTAGAGAACTCCCACTGGCTCCTATCGATTGAATGCAAAGGACTGTCGGTCAGCTGACGAAGAGTGTAACCAATCAGAATTCAGCATGAGGGTTGAAGTTCAATTCGAAGGTGCCTTTTCCACGAGGCCGGGTGGCAACTGTGTCCTGTAAATACTGCATCGTTGGCGCCCTTATTATTCTTATCTGCTACTGTCTTTGCTGATGTGTTCGAGCGAGAATATGAAGCGTAAACAGAGTCAAAACGAGAGGACATAGGCGTGGGCACATTGGTGGCTTCGCAGCTAAACGTACCATGCACCTAATTGTTCCTCCACACACATGAGCTGGCCAGTTAAAGAGGATCTCGGACTTCTTACACTTGGGCATCATAACAGGCTGGTCCTACATCTGAAGAACCGAGTTACTCTTTCAGTCGGCAACCTCCAAAATCAAGAATGCTAGCGTGCTAGCGAGAACCTACTTTTGCTCGGTCTCCTTTCCCCTTGTTCTTCTTCCACTCTTAGACAATGGAGATTCGGTACCAAACTGGCCAGAAGTGACAGACACGGTGTACGGCCACTTCTCATTCCACGCATGCCACAAGCGTTTTCCCTACGCCTAAGGGTACCGTAAAAACTGTTTGGGGATTTAGATTGAAAGAAATTGCTGATTTTAAAACGTATCACATGAATGCTCTCTTCTGCTGCCTGTGTTTCTTATACTGTCTAGTGGATACAATAATAGAACGACACTTTACAACCGGCAGGAAATTCGCTGATCGAATTCTTGCTGATGTCCATTCCCTTCACTCTGACTTACTTGCCACTCAGTCTTCCAATCTCATGCACCGAGGCGTTCGACATATCGCTTGCCATGCAGAGGCCTATCAGCCTTCTAGCATGCTACATCACGTGTAACGAGACAGAAATACATAAACTAAGATTCGAACTGTGTTCCCAGTAAATGTCCATTCCGACCTTTTAATTATTGCATAAGCTGTTAATTTTTCCGATGGTCGACGTGAAGGGAGCCATTTTGTGCTGACAATTTTCTAATGAAAATTTCAAAATAAAGCGTAATCCTCTCGCTCTCTCTCTCTCTCTCTCTCTCTCCATACCAGTGGTCAGAGTTAAGGCTGTTCTTCGGCACAGATTGAAGTGTGATGAGATCACCAAGAACGGAAGGGAGATCATGGTATGCGAGCGGTAACGTTTCTTTTCAGAGCAATCATGCAAGCGACATTCAGTGGTTTCACCCAGTCTCATGTTTGCATCCGAACTTCCGTGAACTTCTGGGTGAGGTCCAGTCATTGAAAATTTTACTTTACCAAAATAATGCTTTTGGAGGACATGGCGATTGCAAAAGCTCAGTCAGGCGTTTGCTTGTACTCCGTTCTCCGACTAACGCTTCGCGCAGACTCTTCTTATCAGGCTGTTTTTGCCCTCAGCTAAATTCATTCATTGAAATCCATTCAATCGATTTCTAGCTTCCCTTCATGATTTGGATACGACAGATATTAGTTCAGGCAAATCTTAATTTCTTACTTGCTCTTATCGAGACCTTGTCGGCTACCATGTTTACCAAACTACTTGTTCACTGAAGAAAGAGAAAAGACCTGCAAATATTTCCTTCAGAGCAGGACAGTTTTATACCTTGTAGGGTATTTTAAATCGACGAGTTTCCTTTCTGTTGACCACAGCTCTCTTTCTCTTTCTTTCTACGACAACATCTAAAAAGCGCTGAAGAAGCAGCGTTGAAAAATACCTTCAGTGATTTGGTTTTAAATCGACTGAGAGAGTGGTTAAGCTGCGTCGAAGTAGCGGACACTCGGACTCAGATGCTATGCTAGCATCTGCAGAGACTCACGATCAGAGCTTCCGCATTTCGTACCTCAACGAGGACAAATCTGTGAACACTACTCGTATGTGGTTAAAAAGTGTACATCAACGTCTTCCATCGTCCGTGGAAAATTGTTTTTTAGGCTGTCGCATGACTTCCACAATAAGACTAGCCAACTGCTCACAAAGTAGGTCATTTCGCAAGACCGAAACATAACATAATCACCTCCCTCCCTCAAACCCATGCTTAAATGGTTGGTACTTACTTTAGTTGCCCCCAATCCCGCCTCGAGTCTTCTTGACTCTGTCTTGGCATCGGGCACGGGCGGTTGAAGGAAGAAAGAATGCGGTCGACGCAGTGCAAATCACGCGCTTGCTTTTGACCTGCCCTGAAACACGCGGTGAACATGGTTGGGCTGTGAGACAGCAGTCTGGTTATCGACCTACAAAATGCTACGCCTGACTACAGGGGTTCAGCTGACTTTCGGCTACCTACTCCGAAAATAAGGCATTTGAATACATGCTCACCTTACTAATTTGCTTGGTCTCACCGTATGCCGTGAAGACGCAGAAAAGAGAACGTGACAAATTTAGGCGGCAAATTAATGGGGATTAGCTTTTAATTCTGCGATGCAATATTTACTCACAGTAACGCATGGATTAACGGGTTAGGTTTAATTCATAAATTAGTCAGGCCTTAGTAAGATATGCGCAGTGAGGATCTTAATTATGGCTGTTTCCATTGGCGCCGTTTCTATCGAGGTCTATCCATCTCTCCCCCCATAATCCTAAATTTCAAGCATACATGGTTGCTACTTATTTGCGTCGGGTAAACGTCCATATTTGGTTTTAGACCACGGAAAGGATACATTCGGCAGTATGCTCAAATATATTCATTGAGAGTGGTTCAGTTAAGAAATGTGGCAGGGGGATATTGGTTCAACTGGTACTGTTCTCGGAAGCATGATGACCGGCATTAAAAATTACGCTGGTTTTGTGCTGGAGGTTGCTGCGTTCACCCTTGGCAGATTTATTTCTGTGGGGGTGGTTGTAGTTCAGTCTAGCCTGACATTTATCAGTGCAACCAGATGAAATACGGTCAGCCGAAAGGTTGGAGAATTCCGAATCTCAGGTATGGATGGAAGACTGTTCAGCGTACTGCCACACACACACACACACGCATATGTATCGCAGCCTCCGGTAACTCGACGAACATCTGCAGCCCAAGCGCAGGCGTCCAGAAATGAGGTGGGGAGCCGCCGCGACAGCTTATTAGGTTGGGGGGCGGAGCTGGAGCGAATCTGAGTGGTCGGCTCATCTGACCAATGGATGGTAACCAAAGGCGGCAGGGCGATGTCATAAAGCCGATGCAGACATAACTGCCTTCAAGGCAGTTAGCCTGCCGACCATCAGCGCGAGTCTTGGCAAGCGCATTCCACGTAAGTGCTACCGCCGCGTACGGACGAGGCAATTGCCAGGAGGTTTTTAGAGGCTGCCGATTTTGGGGCGAAAGTGCTGCCCAAGCTGTTATCGGGGGATAAAAGCAAATTTTTCCGCTAGTTTATAGACAGCAGAAGCGACCTGGGGGCGGGGAGAAGGGATACGATCGTGTCAGTCGACACCCTGTAGACCAATGTAGCAAGACAAGCTACAAAAGTTAGGCGATTTCTGGGTCACTGTCCAGATACCGGGTCTGGGGTTTAGATCACCGACAGTCATGCTCAGTCTTACCCTAAACAGACCCGCATTACTGCACGTTGGGCGTTTACATTTATGTGAAGTTGGCGTTCTAGGAGGCCATTCAGACAGATTTAATTGCGTGGGGTGTGCAAGACCATCTGAGGAAAAAAAAAGGCGGAAACCAAGAAGCGATTCATTTACATACCGGTTCTAGTAATCCCGCCATCAAACCGTACACTTAAATACCCCTGAGCGAAAAGTGCCGTCTTCCTACGCCTGAGGGAGGTGGCGTACCTCAGGAAACTTTAACAGAAAGGAATGGGTGTTTTGGTAGATTGAAGGTAATGATGCCTTGTGCGGCCACCTAGACAGAGCACGGGGATAGAAACCTTACCGCGCACTTAAATTAGGTGGCCTTGCGATAAATTTAAGCAGGGATACATATTGCCGTGTCCTAATGCTAACACCAACCCCAACATAAAACCAAACTGTCACCTTAACCTTAATCCTAAGCGTACCCATAAATCTAAACCCTACAGTTAACACGGTAATAGACTCACTCCTTAGCCTTATCATGACCCTAACCCAAAATCTGATCTGAACCTCAAACTTGAACCTTACCCTAAACCTAACCATTACCTTAATGCCAAACATATTTTCCTTGGAAATTAGCGTAAAGCCACAAAGAGTGTGAAGGGTTCTTTTTCTCGTATCCTGTTTAGGTGGCCATACATGTTATCCACACCCTTAACTCAAACATTTGGACCTAACTTTTGGGTAAAATCCACGAAAACGTTTACCCTTCAGATAAGACACCAGTTTCGCTCAATTGGCACAGAGACCTGCCCAACTCACCTCCAGACTTGCGTCAGTGCTAATTGATTGGTTTGTAGCCCCTATAACTGTCGCCCGTTTTGTTGCTGTTGGTATCTCTGTCGATGGACTCCTGCAGGAGTGTGAAAGCTCAGGATAATAAACAAATTATTCCGGTGCTCGAACAGACTTTGCCTCTGCTCATGCAATCTCCTGGGACTCGAACCTTCGCATTCATTTGTGAGTTATACTAGTATTTTCTCCTAAGTGGATGGTGGGGAATATGAGAGGATATTTATTTCTCAAACTCTCCTAATTCATTAACAATTGTTTTTAAAAGTTGGTTGATATAATTCAAAAATAATAAAAAACCCGTGGTTTTAGTAACAAGTCTTATGTAGACCAGATAGTTTCGACTCCGCACCCAGTAAGTATTTCGGAATTGCAAAAATAAGGTACTGAATGATTCAACAATCCAAGAGACGCTGAAACGCAGCTGTGACCGATAGAAAATTGTTCTACTATGGTAAGGATAGCAATAATTAAAGTTCTGAACAAATGTAACAGTGCAACGGATCCAACCAATCCCATTCTTCTCAGATCTTCCATTTCAAGCTTTTTTTCTGACGAAAACGCGTAAAAATTTCAGTCAGGGTGGTGATCATTTGCATTCTCGTCGTGAACCCAACAGGAATCTTAGCTACTGGGAAAAAGCATGTGAAAGTGGGGAAATTGACGCAGAACATTCTTATAAAGTCAATTTTAAGTCGTTTCCGTCAGTTTGGTTGAGTGAATGTACACAGCATTCATTCGATAGAACTCGACAAGGAAATTCCTGACCAGATTAAATTGCATGGAGCGTGCGAGGCTATCTGGGGAAAAAAGAAGAGGGCGAAACCAAGAAGCTTTTCGGTTAAATACGGCTACTCGGTTAGTTCGAGTAGTTGGGTAGTAGTCTTTCTATCAAAGTGTACGTTGGAATGCCCCTGAGCGAAAGGTGCCGTCATCCTCAGGAAACTTAAACCAAAATTACCTGGTGTTTTGTTAGGTTTGAAGTTAAGGATGCCTTGTACCCTAGCCCTACCCTAAACTCTACAGTTAACACAACAAAGACCTCAACCCTTAGTCTCATCATTTCCCTAATCCGAACTCTGGCCCTGACCTCAAACTTAAACCTAACCCAAACGTGGACCCAACCCTCACCTTAAGCCTAAACATAAGTTTCTTGGAACTTTGCACAAAGCCACATGTATAGTGGGTTGTTCCTATTCCAATATCCTGTTTAGGCGGCTATACAAGGTTTTCTTACCGATTTGAATGAAGCACTTGATCCCATTTCCAAAACTCGGCAATCTCGGTGATGCGAGTCGAACACATGAGATTAAGGGCAGTGCTTGAGTATAACTAAAGCTCTAACCATCTGAGCTACCAGGCTCCACCGGAAGCCGTGAGTTTTATCACATTCGGGTCGAGTTGCCCGTCGAGATTTTCACCAAGGTGAAGTATTCACACCTAACAAAACACCCATTACGTAAGTGAGCCTGGGAGTTATCTGATGTAATCCAGATTAATTTCTCGCGAACTCCTGCTCGGGCAGTCAACCAACTGTGCCAGAATTACTGGATTCCATAGGTTGCAGTAGGCTAAGCGGGTAACTTAACCCAAATGTGATTAACCTCCCGGCTTCCGATGTCGCCTCGTACCTCAGAGAGTTAGAGCGTTGCCTGTACTCAAGCCTTGCCCTTACTATCCGGAGTTCTAAACTCACTGTGGTCGTCGATTTTATCCCAGCTAAGTCGAATGAATTAACCGAAATTCTAAAATGGGTTTTCTAGCAGAAAGGATTACTTAAGTGCGAGGTTTTAATATTAATTATCATGTAGCATAGGCAATAGATGGTTAAATCAAGACGAGGCACTGGTCTTTTTCCGGCCAGCCACAAAAAGTACATTTGGTAAAAATGAGTACTGAAGTAGTGTAATTTTCCTATGGAGACGCCTGTTCCTATGCAGTTTCATTTTAATTAGCTGAACGGCTAGCCACCCCTCCAAGCGACTGCGAGGACATTATCGACCCTTACTCGACCGATATATGCAACCATGGCTCAGGGACCGACAAGTAGGCGTCAATAAAGTTTTTCGAGGCTTCTACAACCTGCCGGCGATGCACTTCAATTTCCTGCACCAGCGGATATGTGCGATGACAGCAGTCGTACGGTTAGCTACCCCACTTTATGCTCACAGAAGACGTTCATACAAGCCTTCCAGCTACCGTGGCCCAAAACGACTCCGGCCCATTCCTGCCCGTATCCTACCACGCCGCGTCAGAGCGACGAAACACAAGCGCAACCCACTGCCACCGTCCTCCATTCCTTTGACAGAACCAGACTATAACTCCCCGTTTTGTTCCGACATGCCTAGATACCCTCAAACTTCTACACCACCCGTCCCCATCGTCCTTGCCAATTGGGTGTTTTTCCCCTTCCACTGACCTGCCATGGCGTATGTTACAGTAAAAGCCTGATGAAGAAATTATCTAGAATCTACTTTTGCCGACTTTGACTTCTTTCGGCCTTTTTTTCCTGCACGTCACCGACAAGCATGCAAGTTTTACGAGAAATACCTTCCTGTAATCCTAATATCCTAAAGACCATTGCATGGTAGTTAATTTATGACTAATTATAATCATAAAGCTTCTTTCAGGCCATAATCAGAAAGGGAACAAGTTTCGTTGAGCTTTCACCGATCGGTAAGGGGACTCACTTGTCCCGTTCTGCCCTGGGGCTCAGTCTTAGGCCCCACCAGCAGCCGCACAGACAGAGACAAATGAGACTGGAATGGCCGTTTCTGATTTATTAGCCATCAGCAGCTAGTCATAACTAACCTAATGTGTTACAGCATCCAAGGCTCGAACCCGAGCCCGTTCTAACCACTGCGCCACGACCTCGTTGTCTTGTCGGTTTCGATCGGGAATGTTGACACTGATGGATCGACCCTCGCTGATCGGTTACGGTTCACTCGTCACGTTATACCTTAAGGCTCACTCTCGAGCCCCGCCGGTAACTGCATAGTGGCCAGTAGTATATACAGAAGAAGCTTCGCCCGAAAAGTCTTTGGGAACAGTTGATTACGGGAACCGAGTTACTGTAAAACCAGCGACAAGCAACCTTTTCCGACAGCAGATTCTAGTCGAAGTTTTCAACGTTCGAGAAAGGCATTATAGTATCATCTTCTGACTTCTAGATGTAGTCGAACATAACTATAGTGTAGGCGAAGTTCTCCAGTCCCCTTCTGGTCCACCTCAAAGAGGTCAACGTATTCCAATGAGATCACTAATTAATGGGATGTAGCGTAATTCACCGATGCGTATGTCAGGCCAACCAAATAACAGCAAGATCAAATGTGCACGTCGGCATGCTGTTTAAACCGCAATCTGAAGATCCGGCCAGGTTGACTGATGCCATAGACTTTCGCGCCAAGCGGTTGAGGCACAATTGGCTGCCAAAAGTCACTGCTTCCTGTATGATTTATCGAAGCCAACCTGATCGTGCGCGTGGTAAATTGCTCGATGATGAACGGCTCCGTATAAATTTTCTGGGCTGCGAGACCCCCCTCAAGGCAAACGGTTCACGAAATGCCCGTGGGGACTGGGTGGTAAATTTAAGGTAGTACGAATAAAAAGGAATTGGTGTACAGTAGGTGTAAACCGAAATTCTGAAATGTGGTTTCGATTCGAAAATATTACCTAAGTGAAGTTGTAATATTAATTATCGCACAGCATAATCCTCAGATATTTTAGTCAGCTCAGGATGCCGGCTGCAAAACAATGTGATATTTTTTCATTGATTTTCGATGTCCTTATAATTTTGAATATATTTTATAGAAAGCATGTATGAAAATATCCTTTCTTGTACTCGTTTGCGTCATCTTTAAATTTTATGCTTGCAAAAATTGGTACCTTGCAGTTTTAAAGAGATTTCTGATTACTAGGTCTTTCAAGACCGTAAAATATCCATTAATGAGGTATCCTATCTGTCCTCATCCATCGCAAAACTTTATCAGGACTACATGACATCTTGCTAACAGCGTAGAGAAAACTATAATTTTCCGTATAAGGCACGCATACAGCATGTAGTTCAAAAAATCTCATTGCAAGTGTAACGGCAAGTCGGATTCAAAATTATTAGGAAATATAAAGTGCTTTTTATAACCGAAAGATTCCCTTGCTTCAAGTTTGAATGAGACGTAATTTGCTACCAAATGACTATAATAAATAACATTTTTATGCGTGTTTTCCATAAAATATATCTGGATTCGGAAGGGCATCAAAAATCAATGCGAAAAATGTCTTACTCATTAAGTGGTCATTTTTTTACAACGTGAAGGTTTTGCAGGTGGTCGGAAAGTTTGTTCCAAAGCTGGCATTTTCTCTTAGCTAAAATACCCTTGGTATCATACTGTAGGCTACTTAATATTACAACACTACTGATTATGTTGCGCGAAAAGTAAAATTACAGCCACACTTAAGTAATATTTTCGAATCAAAAATACGTTTCAGTAGTTAGATTCGCATTTTATAAGATAGCACATCTACCGCTAACTGAAATTCTGAAATACGATAAGATTAGAAAGGATTACCTAGGTAGGGTTGCAATATTGATTACTATGCAGTATAATCTCGGGATATTTCAATCATTCTAGAACGCAGGCTTTTAAATGCGCCTCTTTCTCGCCAAAATAGTGGCTACTGGTGTAGTATATAGTTTTTCCACGGACTTTCGATGCTCTTCTAAATGCTCTTCTAAATTGTATATAATGCCTGCACAAACATAACCTTTATCGCACTCATTATGTAGCAGATTACGTCTTTTTTGAAGTTTCTACTCAAGGAAAGTATGCCGAATAATTGTGAACCCTATCCGCGGCTGCACTAGCGTCAAAGTTTCCAATCTACAATCTGCACACTTTTAATGTAAGAAAAGGTCTACATTCCTCTATTTTACTAACAACATGCCATATATGACCTAACCTTTTACTGTGGTTATGGATCGCGTTTAATACTTTATAAGCAGTAGTAATTAACGGAGAGATTACATATATAATATGGTGGGGTAGTGGGGTGCTCACCGAGCGCGTCCTTGAAGCTCACTCTCGTACCCCACCAACAGCCGCTCAGCGTATATTTAAATTATAGGCAGAAATACATTACCGACAAAGACAAGTGAGACTGAAGTGGCCATTTCTGGCTTATTAGCGATCATCAGCCAGCCACTCCCAACCAGCAACTGATGCTCCAACCAAAAGGTCGGTTATGTATTTCTACAGATAATATATATTCCTAAAAGCTCATGATTACAAAATTTCTTTAAATCAGAAAGCCACCTCCTCCATTAATAAGACGCAATTTATCTCAAAATGATAACAGGAATGGGTATTTTGTGTGCCCTTTCTATGTGCATAAATTATTAGATCATTGAAAATCATCGAGTATGACTTTTGCAAGCGGTCGGAAAGACTTGCGTGGAAAAGCCGACGACTTGCCATGCCAGAAATATCCTGGGATTACGTCAAATGATGAACAGCATTACAATCCAAGCTAAGAAATTTTTATGCCGAGATCATATTTCTGAAGTTCAGTTCACTCAGTCCGAATTAGCAGACGATATAGCTTGAAAGGAAAGGCTAATCAGTCCCACGGCAAGGGCACACGATGGGAAGGCGTGAGGCTTCGACGACCATCCTCAGGCTGCCTATAGGAGGTAGGATCAACAGAATGAGCCGGCGCGCCTCACGACCCGGGTTCGGCAAGTCGGCAGAACAAACTAAACCGTCGAGGAAATTCAAAGATTCGCGAAACACTACAAAAGCCCGCATATATTTCGACAAGACCACAGGATGAAAGCCCCCAGCACATGAAAGCAACGGCTATTTACAAAATTGGGTGGGGAGGGGTTAAGCAGACAGAGGAGCTGTGAGCAGTAGGGAAGGGGGGGGGGAGCGGGCGCGAGGCTTACGAAGTCAGTGACTGGTTGGTGGGTTGCTTCTGTTTCACTGTTTCTCGGGCATGGCTAGTGAGAATGAGAATGAGCCCAGCGGCCACGCGAGTATTTAGGTCTGCAGCCTCCACACCGTGAAACCAGGGCACGGAGCCCCATCGGTTCTCCTGAGAAAAAAACAACAACAAAGTGGAAAGGGAAACAGTAGGCAATATGCGTGACGCCCGTCAGACATCGAACTACTGCTCCAGCCTACCTGGCACCAGCACATTCACCGGACAACACGGACAGACAGGTGGGATTTGGTGTAATAGCCACTTCCGTTTGTGGAAGAGCCAGGAATAAAAACAAGGTGAAGGAGATGGCGGAATTCAAAAAGGTCAGATACCATTTATTGGGTGGGGAAAACTGCTGCTCGCGGCCTTTTATCAACCTTCGTTCGTTCGGCTGAGACGCAGCCCTCAGGACAGCGGTTGCAGGGAAATGCCTCTTGGAGGGGAACTTACCTAGTCGAAGGTGGGTTTGTCCATTCATCCCCCCCCCCACCCCCTCTGCGGTACACCAATTCAAGAACGCAGACTTTGTCCATAGAAGCAAAGAGGCGAGTCCCAGGAAGCAGTTGAGAAGATGCAACCCGTTGATATATTGCGGGTCGAATTCGAGACGAGAGAAACCCGGGTGGATACTGTATACCTGCTAACTCATCTGTGCGCTAATTGGTGCCGAATCCGAAATGAGCCAACCCCACGCAAGTTCGAGTCAAGTCGATTGGAAATTACAAGGAGACGCAGAGTTACCGTCTAAATCGTATCACATTGAAACATCCACGTGAGTGCGCACAACAGTTCGCTCTTTCTTACCACAGCAAGGCGAGCGCCGAGACGGTAACTTATGCACGAATTAGTTTATAGTGATAGTAAACTTGCGATGCATCTACCGCATTCTCTCTCTCCTTCATCACTCACCTGAGCCTGGTGGCAAAAGAGTCAAGAGGAGAGGAGGTGCGATCAAGCGTAGTGACTGACAGACCGAAACAGGTCATCGGCGCGTGACAAACACGCCTGGTCCGCGCACGATAGATCAGGTTAAAAAAGCCAAAACAGAAAAGGCGATTAACATCCCAACTGAATGGGAGTGCCATGGAGGCCACATTAAGGAGCCATTGCAGTCTGACTCTCCATCCTGGGAGGACAGAAGTAACCCGTGAGATGGCAGTCTTCCAAGCTACGGCTTTTAGCGCACAGTGATAGTTAAAACGCTCGTGAGATTGTTTGCAGTGAGAAGTATGTGCTGAGTGGGGTTGGGACGTAGTCACAGGAGTTGATCTCACCAGGCACAAGTGCACACTGTCCGAATAGGTCAGCCATTCGCTGAGGGGATTGAGAGCAAGTGGCTGACGGAGGTAAACATCTCGTCTACGTGTGTCGCACAACAAACGCAAGCGACGCGCTACCCGTCATCATCATCGATGTTGGCAATCTTAAACGGGCGATTGTTGCATGGGTAAGGGGAAGAGATGGACGTGCAAATGCCGACTGATGTTTTTGCTGTCACACAGTGTGCTGCGTATAGACGACGTCTCCTCCGTGGAAATCAACGATGATATGCACTGTTTTGGAAGCCGGGACGGGAGGGAAGTTGCGTTTACTTTTGATCACAGTGAGGGAGGTGTGCTCAGCACCGATCGTACTCGTCCCCTGCCACAATCACCCTGTTCTAAGGGCAAAACAAGGTCAAGCTGACTAAATATAAATCCAACCCCAGTCGATGCGTACCTTAAGCTTTCCGATGACACGAACCAATTACAAATTTTTATGAACGGGCAAGAATAAAGGACTTTCACTTTTGCCGGCGCATGTGCAGGCAGCATAAACTAGTTGTGAAATGCCTTTTGACAAGAATAAAAGTGATGGTGATAGCGACGTTGTTTACTTGAAAAATCTGCTCCAGACGGCTGAGCGAGACTGCTTCCTCAGAGGAAATGAATCCATCAACCATGGCCAGGGTCAGCCAGACGCTCTTCAGCGTCTCCGCACATGTCTGAAATCCTAAAACGGAATTAAAATACCATAATATCTACTTTGACGTTATCAGTAGATGTACTATATAAAATAAACATTGCGAAGGCAGATGTTGTATATTAAGCGTGACGGCTTGACGGAGAAATGCGAAATTTTATGGAGGGTCCTCGAGTAAAAGAGCCACAATTTCAGGAACCATAAGCTACCCATGCGGGCCTGAATTGATTTAGTAGTTAGACTGAATCCTAAAAAATTCAGCCGAAAGACCCTCTCTCCCCCCCCCCCGATGGGTCAACCTCTACTAGAAGAAAGAATAAGCCCTATCGACTGGAAACGGACACTTGATTACTACTTACCTGTGCATGCGCGGCCGGAAACAGAAAAAGGCGAATTCATCTGTTTTAATAAGTAGCCACAGTAGCTCAAGTTAAATGGTCTTTTATCATCGCCGATGTGTCTAGTTGAATAGCATTTTCATAGGCTTAGACCCAAAGCCACCCACTTGCAGATTTACTTCTGCGCGTCAGGAAATGACATGTTCAAGCTAGGAAAACTTGGATGAATAAAACGCTTGCTTTTGATCTCAGCTATGATTTATTTAAACAAAAGCTAGCTTATACTATTGTCATGCTGCGAGTATCATTATTCACCCCTTTTATTCGGAAAATGATGAGCTACTGATGAGCCGAACCCCTTGCAGCTGTACCATGCAGCAGCATCAGAATCTCAACAAAACACACGTCTGGGTTTTTAGCTAGTACCTGGGCTTTCAGTACGGTAAATTGGGTAATTAATGTTATTGTCATCTTATTTGGCCTTTGGGGCTCATTACCGAACGCGCCAGAATCTTACAACGGTTAGCATTGTAGACAGAATATCATTACTAACAAATGAAAAGTAGACAAGAATTTAAATTACGGGATTTTTAGATATCATCAGGCCACCATAACCAACAGCAGGTTTTTGCAGCCTTCGGTGCTCAAAACCACATTCTATCGGTTAGAAGTTTAACGCTCTAAATGCTTAGCCAAGGGCTCCTTGTCCTGTCGCAGCTGCAGAGGCGTCAGTAGTATAGCCGATCAGTATTAACATACCCGATCGCAACCGACAAGAACGGATGTTCCTGCTGTCACTGATCGCATGTCCAGCAAATATCCACATCCGGTTAAGGAATTCTACCTTGACGAGGAACGTTTCCGAACCCTGCATACTCTCACCTGTATGGTCCGTTCAAACACACATATGATACGATAGTTTTTCTCTCCCTAAAATTCATTTTAAGTCTTTGTTAACAACATTTTTTAGGGATTTTTAATGTTCGCTGAGTTTTTTCATATCTGACTGCCTATTATAAACACCAAGTGAACCTTGTACATTGTTTGCTTATTCCAGAATCACTGACAACGTGGGTTGGTTGAAAGCAAAATTTGTGGAAATTTCGCACCAGTACCGAAGAGCCACGGTAAGGAACATTTGGTTGCCCTATTGAAAAATCTCACACAATAATAATTGCTAAACCGGACAGAGGGCATGCTGTTGTCATTCTCATAGGCAGGAACTATGTAACGAAAATGGAATCTACTTTAAATGATCAAAGTATATTTCGTTTAGAAACGCAAAGGAAAGAAGAAAACCAAGGCATTGGAAGATTCCACCTGGAAAACAATAAAAACTTTTGTTGGATAATAATCTGATGAATTCCGAAACAGCGTTATCGCTAAAACCTAGGAGTATATATATTCCTAGACTATATGCATTACCAAAACACATAAAAATTATATACCTCTAAGATCAGTTCTGTTCGTGTATAATGCACCTTATCGCAGATTAGCACAGTGGCTAGTGAAGGAATTAGATCCAGTTGGACGTTGGTTCTTGACTTACACGCAAAAAAATAGTTTTCAATTCATTGAAGAACTCAAGCACCAAAGGATTTCTGAAAAATACATGATATCTCTGTACGTTGAATCACTATTTACTAACGAACCATTGGACGAAACAATGGACTAATTTATTCCCATGCTTCTGAAACTCGCCTTTCGCCCGAAATATTACGGAAAGTATAAGAATTTTGCACAAAGAACGTCCAATGTCTATTTAACAGCCAACTATGTAGACAAATTGATGGAATATCAATGGAAAGTCCACTTGGTCCGACCTCTGCTGACATATTTACGAGGCATCTGAAAGAAAAGGTCTCTTCTAAATTAAACATGATCACACTACCGAAGATATATGTGGATGATGTATTCGCGATTGCTGAGGACAATAAAGAAGCCGAAGATTTGCTTGCTACTATGTCTAACCTCCACCCAAAGCTCAAATTCACCATGGAAAAGGAACAGGAGAATCCGTTTTCCTTCCTGGACGTTCACATGTTTAGATAGGAAGATGGATCCATAAGACGAACCCTTTTCCATAATACATGTAAATGACAAAACTTGCATTTCTTGAGTTTGTATCCATCCAATGGAAACACAACTTGGTTAACACTCTTTTCCAAAGGACAAGAAACATCTGCTCTGTTGAGACATTAAAATGCAGAAATGACTTGCCTTCAAGCAACTTTACTTAAGCGCAGATATCCCGCACGTTACATCGACAAGTACAGCAAACCCTCTACGGCCAAAACTGACGGAACATTCAGTTCAGAAAAAGTCTGTTTTTTATATCATTACCCTTTAAGGGTGACAAACTGTTAAGTATTATCAGATGACAGTTGCAATGTACCATATTATGCTGCCGAACTCATAGGTTGATCTCCTACTGAGCTAAAAAACCTTGCCAGTGTATGCCACTTCAAATTGTGTTTATGAATCGACTGTACCTGTGGATGCAAGTGCATCGGGCGAACGCAAAGGCAATTGGCCGCCAGGTCAATTGAGAAACTGCCCAGATGAATTCTAATGCAGGAAGAAGAAATTCAGCTTTCTTCTGTTACTGAACA
Source organism: Schistocephalus solidus (assembly GCA_017591395.1). NCBI lineage: Eukaryota > Metazoa > Platyhelminthes > Cestoda > Diphyllobothriidea > Diphyllobothriidae > Schistocephalus > Schistocephalus solidus. The sequence goes on along the minus strand of WEDG01000705.1, from coordinate 58,571 downwards.
CCTGCTTGTTACTGGTCGCTTCGTTGACCCTAAAACATCATTTCGAGTACTTGTTCGGGCACAAACAACTCGTACATTACGCTACCTGGAAACGGCCTACATTCGGCGGTTGAACCCGGACCTCTGTAAACAGTTGGAGCACGTGGTCAGCCTAAATTTTCCGTGGTAACCTCTAGCTCCTTCATTTACACATTTCACTTTACATTGTCCTTTCCCCCACTTATCCGTCTTATAATTTTACGGCACTAAACCACTGACCTTGCTGTTTTGCATCGATTTCTCTGCACGAATTCAAATTTTTTACATTCTCTCGTTCGTTAGTTTTGTTATGCAGCGACAGGATGCAGCTGATGAATCGTCGAGCAATTTATTGGATCAAATAAATCCTACTTTACTCGCTTCAGTGAGCTTCATACCGGGGAAGAATGCTTCAATTTTCATTTACCGTGAACGTACTCCCATGGGTGCTAAATGTAAAAAAAAATTGCTTATTTATTTATTTATAACTGCAATTCGAGCAAGGAGAATGGTAAAGCAGTCTTGCAGAGTTGCTTCAATAGGCAGAAGTTTCTGAAAAAGTATTTTTGAGTTGAGCTATGACTGGCAGACGATGGCTAATAAGCCATTCCAATCTCCCTCGTTTTTTTATGTATTCCAGCCTGCATAAATACTTGCAAGATACTCATAGATTTCATTTGAACAGGTCATTTAGATTGGGGTTGGAAGATCCTCTCAATCAGACAACTATGGGTTTTTCATTAGAAAGCATGTTTTTAGGGGTGAAATTCCCGCCAGCCTTGCGTATAACCATTACCGCCAAGACTTTGTGTCAACCGTCTTTTGGAGGATGCTAGGCTGGAAGGTGTGCGAGCAGTGGTGATTTGGATGAAGCTCATTTTCAGAGTAAATTGTGATTAAAAAAACGACGCTGTATGGAGGAAGAACCTACCGATCAGGCCCCAACGATTGTAGGAGAGAATGTGACGGAAAATGAATTCACGAAAATCCTGCGGAAGAGTGGGCAGAGAGATGCTCGAAGTTACGGGAGGTCGGAAGTAGTACTGTTTCTCGATGAAACCAAGCACTCTGTCCCACTTCTCCTCCTGTTCCTGCCTTAACTCTTCCGGATTTTCAACGCGGCAACTAAAGAAAAGCAGCAGGGAGGCAATTAGTGCCGGGGAAAAAACCTGGGGAACGCCTGCCCAACCGCCTTCGGCATACTTTAACATAGGTTAGATGTACCATCTCAGGGACTGTCTTCCGAAAGTGTGAAATGTGCGCTTTTGATTAGAAAGGATTCTGGAGTAAGGTTGTAATATTACTTTTCCTTGCGACATAATCTCCAGATATGTCATTCACGTCAGGATACCGGCTTTTAAACGACCTTCTTTATGGCAGTCAGCAAAAATACGACTGTAAAAAACAACTACTTAAGTAGCGTAAACTTTTCACGTTGATTTTTGACGTCCTGATGAATTTTAGTATATTTTATACAAAAAATGCGCAAAAATGTCTTTTCTATGCTTATTCGGTGTCAAATTACTTCTTAAAAATTTATACTTGAAAAAAAGAAATTTTTCGGGTTAAAAAACTTTTTCAAATCCCCAATACTTTTGAACCTCACCTGCTGCTGAATTTTCACTCAGAATTTCCAAACTACAATCTGCATATGTTTCTTGAAATGAAAATCATGCAAGTATATAGGCTATTCAGAAGTTCTTAAAGGGTTCATAGCATTTTGCAGTGAATGAGGACCATGTCGTATACTTTACATGAATGGACATTTTAGGGTCTTAAAAAGCTCATAATTTAAAACTTTTTTAAACCGAAACCTAACACTTCCTCAAACATAAAATTTGAAGAACCGAGACTTGGCCACCGAATGCGCACAGGAAAACATATGCTTATGCACGTTTTCTACCAAATATATTTGAATTTATAAAGGCATCGAAAATTAACGGCAAAATGCATGCCACTTAGGCAGGAGTCGTTTTTTTGCAGTTTTGTCTTTTGCGGGCTGCCGAAAAGAAGCGCTTTAAAAAATTGGAACCCTTACGTGAGTGGGAGGGATTACGCTGGAGGATAATACTACAACCCTACAAAAATAAGCTTTGCTAATCGAAAACTATAGTTTAGAATTTCGGTTAAAATTTCACAAGATATCACATCTACTGCAGTAAGGATAACCTTGATGTGATCTCAGCACTGATTAACACGACACATAATCGGCAGTTCAATTGTCGTAGTCCGACTATGTCCACCGTTTGCTGCACAGAAGGGTAGTCCAGGGACGGTGAGTTGTGAGCAAATTAGTTTTAAAGGATATAAGACTTGCAAAGGATCTATCGCATTCTATCATCCCTTACCCGCCTGTGCCCGGTGTCAATGCATAGTCAAGAAGACCGGAGGCGGGAGAGGTTTCAGGTGGCTGGCGCGGCCGGTGCCGCCCCTGAGCGTGCCGCCACACCCGGCTCTGATCCCACGGAGTGGAAGTGCCATAAAAGCGACATCAAGGAGCCACAAAACATAATCACAAATTAAATCACACACGGTAGGAGAAGGGATGAATGCTGCCTTCAGAGCAAGCCACAGCACTTTATGAGTGTCAGAAGGTTTCTGAGCGTAGAGATGGAGAGCTAGTTTTAGAGAAATTTATGAGCCTTAATGAAAACCGGCAACTCAATTCGTTTAGAAAGCATAAAGAACAGCAAATATTTGCAAAACAAACCCTCCCCCCCTACCTTCATCCTCATTCGCCTGACGTTTCAGACTCACTCCCGAAACCGTCACCAGATCCAGCGTCACATACGGACAATTCATAGGGAATTGCACTATTTATCGGACGCAGTCGCTATGCTACTGCATATCTATAACAAGTAAACGCTCCCCCCATTCATCGAGGAGGGTTGAGAGGATGATGAAGGGGCAGGCGTTAATTGTCCTAGACACACAATAAGATAGCGATAAATACTGCAACTGCTTGTGGACGAAGTACCAGTATCTGATGCTGTCTTTGATGATGGCTTCGGTTGTGAATCCGAAACGTCAGACGAATACATTTATTGTCCTAGCGGTCGCGTCCACTTCTCAAATAATTCCTCGGACTAGCATTTTCGCTTGCATCCGTGTAATTGTCTACATAATGTGAATTAAAATTTTCGAGCATTTTTCTGGGAATAAATCGATAGAAAAATATGCACGATGTCAGCGTTTATATTTTGCTCAACTGTGGTTCGCACAAGCGTTGAGAAGCAAACCGAACCAGCATACCAACGCATATTAATTAAATTAGGATTATGTTCCACGTCAAGCAGTGCACCAGGGTGACAATGTAGAAACTAGAAACTGTAGCTGTTTCATTAGTTAATCCCAAGCTTTGGATACGATATGTAGACGACACATTTGTTGTCGTTATAACGGTGCAACTGGAAATGCTTCGCAACGCTATCAACTCAAACATTCTGGGAAGTTAAGTCACACTCAACAAAGAAGTTGATAATAAAACCCATTTTTGTGTGTTCTCGAATGACACACACGGCGGCCGCTTACTGGCGCAAACACCGAATGAGTATCGCCTTTTTAGGCACTTTTGAGAGGTTAACTGTATTTTGTGCATTTACTCAACTCTGACCTGGAAAACTAGCGTCGAAGATTTACCCAAAATATTCCTACTTTACCCAAAGAATGTATTTGACTTCAAGCTATGTTACTTTGAATATCTGCTTCAAATTCATCCGAATAATATCGTCTATCTGCAAGAATGCCTTAAGGGTTCACTAAATATTTTCCGACTCAAATCTCATCAGGAACCACCTAAACACTCGCCACCACTTTCTCCTTCAGCATCGTGGTTCTTATAAGCGCCAGTACAAGAAACAGTCGTAGTCAGACGTAATCCGGCGTGTGACGCAAGGGTACTCCTGGTTTTGAGGTTTTCACTTCCAATGTCGAAAGGACGGTTTTACCTCGACACAGCCCAGTGAAGCATGCGATCGATCCGAAAAGTATGGAATCATTATACAGGTAATAAGCCACAGAAGTCCTATGACAGAGCGAACGTTGCACACCATCTGGTGTGCTTTCATTCACTAGTCGGTTCAACCTTGGAAGTTTAGACAAAGATGCCCAAATTTGAATCCAAAGGAAACTATTCCCACACCAAACCACCCGATGTAAGCGATTTGGACAATCTAGGGATTATGGTTTAAGTGCTGTGTACAGACTTTTCCGAGGGTTAGTGTCGTCTACAATTATCAAGACAGGCAAAAAAGGGTTCCCTGGCCAGTAACGACCAACAAAATAGAAGCCGAAATGTTATGCGCACGCCCTCGACAGTCAAAACTTATCCAAAAGTTCCTTAAGAGAAAAAGCCGTAGAGTCTGGTTCGTAAATAACAAAAAGGTCCGTGCTATATTGCGACAGCGATCAAAACGAAAGAGGCGCAATGTATGCGGAACAGTAAGGTTAGTTACATTTCCTCCGGACACGCTGAGAAAGATTTATGCGTTGGCTAGAAAACGTTCTTAAACTCAGGAAAGGTAAGCGTGGTGTGAGGAATATCAGCGCCACATTGAGTGTTTGTAGAGCCTAGTAAGAACCAAAGCACGTCTAAAAACAGTAATTTAGAGTACTAAGATATTGCTTTCGCAAATACACTGTGTGTGTAATTAGAACTGACCAAATTGTGTCGGCGTCTGCAAACTCCATTATGCCCTGAACGAAGGTATCCTTATCCCTTTGAGTTGGGTTGTCAATTACGGTATTGCACAAAGTTGTCTAAATGAAGATGTAAAATCTTGGGGTCAAGGGGAATGAAATTCACGTAACAAGTAACACAACGAAAATCCCTACCCCAATACGTTCACAGTTTCGATGAGACAAAAAACGACTGCTCGTTCAAGAAAAACGTAAAAATCAGGACCGATCACTGAGTTAAAAATTACAGACAGTCCTTAAACGACAGTCATAGAACAGCCCTTCGAATGACAGCGATCCATGGCGTTTGAGCTGGAGAGCTTGACTCACCCCGTTTTCCAATGACGGTGGATGAGAGCCGAAAAATGACCCTGGCATGTTCACGGGCCAAGTCAAGTTTCGAAAGAGATTTGCTTCATGAGATCAGGGAGAAACGATGTGTCAAATTATTGGGTTCTTCCTAAGATGAACTGAGATATCCTTGCAAAGGGTACCACAGGAAGAACAAATTTTATCACTAGAAACCGCATGTGCCAACTTCATGCGAATACTTGTTCTCATTTAGAAACAATTGCTTGTGCTGTACGCATGGCGCCTCGGTAATAGGCGTACTGGTGTAATAGCTAGCATGACGGATGAATAGGCAACCTTAAAGGCAGTCACACTTTCAACCCTTAGTTGCTCGTTTGGCAACAACCTGAACTCCATATACATATATGAACCATCCTACTTCTTCAACATAACGGTCAATGGGAAAAGGATGCTGATTTTTGGCAAAAATGTGGTTTGAAAATAACCACATTTATTCGGCGCTGGGGAATGACTCTCATTATTTGGGATAATGTTCATCCTGTGAGCCATTATAGCCTGACGCCGGTGGGATGACATCATAAGAGTATGCGCAGTCTTTCGATCGGCATCCAGACACGAGCTGGAAATCAAGAGAACACCGAAAAATCTTCCGCAAACTTCAGTCAATAAGGTTATTATACAGGCGAACTTTCCAAACTCAACCATCACTGTTTCACTTCTATTCAACTACTGATAATCCTACTTAAACGAAAAAAAACTTGAACAGTTTCCTTCCCAGAAATAACTTTGATTCACCTTGCACGACGATCACACCCTTGACATGACAACGATCGGCACGTCTATGCAGAAAAAATGAAAATTTGAGCCAATTATCAAGCTCAATTATAAATCAGTACATGTCTCTCTTCCTGTCTGATGGAGAACCAGATCCATCCTCGTTAAACTTCCGACTGGACGTCAAAAAAACGGTAAGTGGGTGTTGTATGAAAGCGAGGTTTTATCTTTTTATCCTAGAGGTTATTCTTGCTGGTACAGCGTCTACAACCATTACTACCACAGATAATCACTGTGAACGGGATCGAACTTTGCGACAAAGTCAATAAACCAAACGCCGTCAGCTGATAAGAGCTGCACATATGAGCGTCATTGATCTTCTGGATATTAGTATTGTTGATTCACTAAGAAGAAATCTACATTTTCGTCAAGCAATGTGAAGTGTCCACTAATTCTAAAGGTCTCGAAATTAACTTTTTATAAGCAAAGTATGTTTAACAGTTATTTTATGCTGAATAATGAGAAACCTACAAGGGGCATGCTGTACCGCTCAATGGTTTCCTTCTGGTAATCCCATTCATGAGCCACAGCCAACGCCAGACCCTCATGGGGAACGCTGAAAACTTTGCCAGATGGAGTACGCAGGCGGCGTTTATCCAATAGAATTTCATATGCTGGCTCGGTCAGATCATCTACAGAGAGAAAGAAACATGCAATCTTTAATAAACGAAAATGAATGTGAGTTAAATGTTTAAACGAGTGCCAAATACTGTTTTCACGAAAGCGAAATTATTTGGCTTTTTATCATACGCAGCTATCTTGTTAACAGAAAAATCGCTTTTATACTGAACAAAATGAATTCTTCTCCGCGAAAATGCGGCTAAAAACTATAATGGTGAAATTGAACAAGGTCCGGGCATACCTGTACTTCCGCGATGTGCGATTGTAACGTATTTATAGAATCGCATTATTGGGGCTAAGAAGCAGGTAAGGCACAAAATACACCTACCATTTGTCGATATACTCGTTTGGGCAACATATACGCAGGAGCGCCGTATCAGTCGAAAGAAACGTTGCATTTTTGCGCAACAAGATATTCAAATAACCCCGCAAATCCTCTAAAATAAAATGCGAACATGCTTGACTTCGGCAGAGAAAAATTATAAATCAAGTGCAAGTTCAAAACAGCAACTGAATACCATTAAATGACTGATATTTTAGCCAAAAATGAGATGATGAAGCAAAAAGGCATAACGATTGCGTAAATTTACGTCTACTTAGATAAACGACCGGGCAAAAGGCACATCCTCACCACACCTAAAGTCAGACACGCACTATCAATACAAAGACCGACACAGGTGCCCTATTTAATTCCTTATTTAAATGCAGAAACAATGATGAGCAGATGATTCTGGGTGTCTTTACAACAAAAGAGAGAAACTCGTTTTTATATAAGATAACAGCACATCCGTGGACGAAAAAAATTTTCCACGCCAGGCATTAATAGCCATGAAACAGGACATGCTGGCAAAGCAAAGAGGATCATAGCACATAATTATAAATACCCACAAAATTAAGACCCAAAACAAACAAGTGACAGATCTAGCGAATTTGAGTTTCCACCAGAAATTTAGTGTAGTAAAATGTGGCTAACCAGTTCTACATCCCTTCGTCATAGTTCGCGTCCTTCACTTCGTCTTCATTTTACCTCATTTTCTGAATTTTTTCAAGTGGATTTCTCAGTGTCTTTCCTCGAGTAGCCAACGATAATCTTTCCCATCGTATATTCGATCAGGTCTTGGTCCCAGACAAATTCTGCCACGATTATTAGTTTTCGTTTCAATAAACTTCGGTATGTCAAGGTAAAGATTATAGGTTGGCGGTAGTGGTAGGCTACTGAATGCTTAACTTGACCCCAGCCTTAATTTTAACGCAAACCAAATCCTAATTCTAAGTCAAAATGTAAACTGACGCTCTCAAGTGATGAATAACATCCACAAATCGCCTTGTTGATTTAAGAGACAAAGAAATTTTTATATAAGGGTACTGTTTTCATCGTTGAAAATGTGGAAAATATTCTTAAAGGCGTGCAAATTAATGCATTTGAGAGCCAAGGACAATAGAATATCAAATGATCAGGTCGTAACTTAAGTTACATAATTTTTATCAATGATGAGAATATGCCAGGTCCATCTATGCCTGCAATAACACCAGTACGACCTTCAACGTCGTCCACTTATCAGTAAGCATTTTTTTACTAATGTCTACCTCAGACTACCAACTGAGCGATCTGACGATGTCCATTCATCATCGATCAAGAAACTACGAAAAGACGTGGATTTGCTACAGTACGACTTGTCATTGTTGTTAACCTTAATCTAGTCAAAAAGTTGATATCATAGCAGAAAGGCAGGTTCGCAACATGGAACAACTGTGGGCCGCCTTGAACGAAATGCGTCAGGAAATAAGGGCGATGGCTGTCAACAACACAGGTACCCAATCAATCAGTCGATTGCCTCTGTGCACAGAAGAGGCCTACAATGACTTCCTTGGAGGAATGAGTAGGGCACAAGATTATGCCACTGAGGCGGTTGGGATATATTTATTTCTAAACGATATTCGTGATTTGTAGATTGAAAGGTTGTCAGTGGTAGGTGTCAGAAATGAAAGGGAGTTTGTCCGGAACCTGTTGACATGTTTCATTGGACCACCACTTTGCCTGAACTTCTGCTGGGCCGGATCCACTGACAAGCGGTCATTTATTGGGTTCCCGCTCTACAAAGTTTTTACAGGTAGGTCTAAACGTTTCCCTAACTTTCTGCAGAAGCCATTCGCCGAAATACCAGCTTCAATAACTGTTCCGCAGATGTTATTCGCAGAACAGCTATTGACTGGTTCCACGGTGCTAGAGATAGATATGGTGGCAGATCAAAACGCCGGATGGCAACTGAGAAGGTAAAATTGCTCAATTGAATTGAAGTGATAATTATTTTAATCATAACTTAGTTACTTATAAATCATTTCATAATATTCACCAAAGTAACCAACATATGTCTTATTTTGTAGGAACCACCAACGGATGACGCCAGCCATGTGGACAAACTTTGACAAGTTTATCCAACGCATGTACAATTTTATTTATTTATTATAATAAACAAATTTGCAACTGTCATCTTCACATATCCTATTTCATGAGTGAGTGGGTACTTCGCAGGAATGGCTTGAATGGATCCAAAGGGAAGCCATATTAATTGTATAAAATTGGGCCGTTAATAGAACAATAATTAGGAGTATAACAGTAGAGGCCGATTATGATGGGGAAGGCTATTTGCGGTGGGCGACCGGTATAAAGGAAAAGGGTCTGCTAATGCGAGAAAATCGTGGGGTCCCGCTGCGAAAATTTTTCTAGCGAGGGGGCCAGAGGGGCCCCACCGTCCAATTTGCCCCGCATGGCCCCGCCATTTGGCCCCGCCTGGCCCCCTCATAGCCCCCTCTGGCCCAGGGGGCCAGAGGGGGCCAGGCGGGGCTGGTGCTGGTAGGGTTTTTAGTAATTCAAGAGAAGTGGTACGACAATTGAAATAAGAATTCAATTCCCCTGAACTTTTGAATTTGCTTCAAAACTCAACGTTATCATAGTAATAGGCAATGTTATATGAGGTGCAGAAAGTTGGCATTTCCAGGATCTCTCATTATTGTACCGTAGTTTTCGTGGACGATATCCCTGGTTGAAAAGATAATGCTTCGGCAAATGGGCACGTTAGTATTGTCGCTGGAAATAAGAGTCATCTGCAATATATGATTCTGTTTAATTAGTTGGTAAAACCGAAATAGACGCGAAATATTTTTCATTTATCAATGAACTGAAGGCCGGAAAATATCAATTCAAGCACTTCATAACCTACGTATTTGTCATCTCTCGCAAAGCTTTCTGACCCGTTAAAAGTATAGATCTAGCTGGCTATCGTCGGAAGAGCTGTGACTTAAGATTCATTTCTTCGCAATATCTTCTCCTTATTCAGTGATCAGACCTTGTCTGTGCAGTCAACTTAGCCTTGGGGCTGCATGGAGTTTGAACTTATTTTTGATATCAGTACCAGTAAGACAAATATACAGCCAATTTTAGTCTAATTACCAACAAAATTTATGAAACCAGACAAACAACGGCTCACACGCGATAACATGCTCTTTTTGCACATGATACGAATGCATGGGATAAATGAGGCAATTTACAATTCTTCTGGTTATATAGCTGTGCAGAAAATGCGTCCTATCAATACTGCGCTCACTGTGCGTCTGCCGTATGTCTATCGGATTTTCTCTTGGACAATGGGTTTGGGAAAGATTTCTGGATATCAGGTAAGGAAAATTACCAGCAAAGCAATCAAGACCTGCTTGTAGACGTACCCGAAACTGGACATGACAACATTGTGCAGAAAATGTGTGAATGGTAAATTCGCGATTGTTGATAACAAAGAGGAAAATGAATGCCGACTTAGTTCTATGAAAAGACCGCACCCGAAGATTAAATTCACAATGGAAAAGGAGCAGTGAAAGGTGTGCTCCTTTCTGGACGTCCTAATTTTTAGAAAAGATGATAGTTCAGTAATGCGCGTGGTTTCTTATAAGAAACGAAGGAAAGGTCAATATTTTCGCTTCAGGAGCTTTACTTCAATAAAATTTAAAAGAAACCTGGTGGAAGAAACATTTCCCAATTAATACACTAAATTCACAAATTGTCTGCGTCGGATCAGCACACTTCACTCAAAAGTAAAACAGATCTTTATGGTCCATATCACCGGAACATTCCGTTCCACTAAAGGTTGACAAACTCTCACCAATAACTAACGGAAATCACTCGTCCCGTTCTGTCTTAGGTCTCTTTCTCGAGCCCCGACCGCAGCCAAAAAGGGGCTAGTATCATAGGCAGTTGAATATTGCCGCCAAACCCAATTGAAACTAGAAGTGTCAGTTATGGTTCATTAGCCAAGTGGTGAACCACCCGAGGTCGACTGAGCCAACTCGTTGATTACAGTCCTATACCTCATTGAACAGGTGTATTCCGCCTTCTATGAAAACTGTTCCTCAAAAGAGCAGGGAGCAGGGGCGAACTGTTCCTTGCTGTCGGAAGGAGAATTTACCGGTTGTGGGTTGCAAAGTTTGAACGAATGGCCTCAACATTAAACTTGGCAGATGTCTCAGAGACCGCGAAATCCATCACACTGGAAGATAAGCTCGGTTTATTCGCCACCTAAAATTCATGTTTGCTCTTCTGCGTGCAGCAAACGAGTGATAGTTCGCTTGAGAAGGGTAAGTTTCCTAATGTATCGATTCCGGTGTAAATTATTCCGGACTGCAATCGCATTAACCAAAAAGAATTGACGATACCAAAATGTGTTTTCCAGAGAAATAAATACAATATGTTGCAGGTCTGTTGCACCAACAGTGGTCAAGATATTCCAAAGGGGATTAAAATAAGTCTGTTTAAAAAGGAACGTAGTCAAAAATCGCTTTCGTAGTCGGCGAAACCACAAAGGACCATGGCTTATAAGCCTATAGAGTTGTTGGTTCGTCAACTTACGGTGTTCTGGAATAAAAAATCTCTTATTTGACACATGCTGGACGCATTCGAGTTTCTTTTGCTCACCAGCGCACAGAAGGCTAAATAGAAACGATCAGTAATTATATTACCCCCCATGAGTACTCAATAAAACAAAACAAGTTATTCCAGGCAAACCAAACGTTCTTTTTTTATAAAGGTGAGGAACTTAAATCCTTTGCTGTTCTGTTATCAAACACCTTCTAGATAGTGGTCACTTTTTGCTCCAAAACAGCTTCCCAACTACTGCTTCGGGCACGAACAGCGGTGTCCTTGCGCCACTTGGAAGCAGCCTGCATAATCAGGAGGAATCCGATCTAAATAATCAACTGAACCTCGTGGTCAATCTCACCTCTCTCCTCGGTAATCCCAGACCTTAAATTTACATATCCATTTTGTTTGTTGAATTTCCTCATTTTCAAGTTACCATTTGTATTTCTCAGTCTCTGTGCAGTGATCAATGAACTTTCCGTTGTGCGTTGGTTTTATGCAAATCAAACTAGCTGTATGCTTCTTATTCGTTACCTAATTTATGAAGTGATGATTTTGAGTAATTAAACCATCGCAAAGCATGTTGTTAAAAATATGGTCTGGTATACATGGGCGTTTTAAATTCATACCGGGAAAATGCTTCAAAGATTATAGTGATGATCGTCTAGTGTGGAATTTGACTTTTAGGCCGATATCGGCAAAAACAGACAACAGAACAGGACATGTCAGAACTTGTCATGCACTAGTTGATTATCCGAGCCGGTAAACCAGCTAGATGTTTGATTGGATGCAATGAATGACGCGGTTTGAAGGCGTACGTCTAGGCGTGCCATCACACCCCCCTATCTACTGCAGTAGCTATGGGCTCACACGGAATCAGTGTTCTCTAATTTAAGTGTGTTTTTAGTTAATCTTTTCCCCGTTTTTTCCAGTTCATCTATCTGACCTACCTTAACCTCCATGTCATTTATTTTCGATATCATTAAATCACATCAGAGAAGAAGTAAGATGAAACGACAACTCATTGTGCATACCTCTTAGTCATAAATCATACTTATATTTTGAATAAACAATCAAAAATGATGTGGAAACTGTCACGTAGTGTCTAGGATCGCCGTTTTCATGGGAAAGGGCGTTTTAGAAAGACCTAAAATATTAATGATCCAGAAATTTGTAATGCGTTTGTGGGCTAATACAGCTAAAACAGCTAATACAGCTAATATTTTCCCTTATCTCACATTGCATCTGGTGGTGTATTCAAAGAATGATATACCCCATTTCCCCTCATGAACCGGCGCCTCCTGCCTGTGTGTAACCCCAGCTCAAAATGAAGTGAGAAAGTGTCTGAAGGCTTCTTATATGTTTTTCACGTATGAAAGAACACCCCAAAAGTTTGAGCCGGTTGGATTTGGTCTCCCATATCGTTTCCATAGGCACTGGTGGACCGAATTGCGCGCGTAGCTATTCACTCTCAGAACCCGTCGAAAATATTGTGATTCGCCAATATTTTATTCTGTTCCGCTGCAAGCGTCTCAAAGTGCCGGTATAGCGTCAGTACACAACTGCGTTTTTGACTGATTAGGTGGTTGCTGTTGAATTTCAGTATTTGCGCTTATTTGTCACTTTTCTGAACACTCTGGTCTTTAAGCCAACGCAATCCCTGCTACAAACGAAGACATTCAGAAAAGCCAGCTGCTTGTTTTCTTCCTCTTTCCTTGGAAATCGAAGGTCTGGGAAGACGGTGTTGAGATGTTTTATTTAATATCAAACCTGATCCCGTTCGATGACGATGAAGGCCCAGAACTTCAGTTTGTGGGGTCGAAAACCGGCGAATCCAACCATTGCAAGACCACCTCGGTTGAGTCCTTCAATCAGCGAACCCATTGGCATGCCCTTCACCTGCTAGTAGATTGTTCCGTCCAGCGTAAAGTACGTCTTGGGACAGAACTTCAGGAGTTGGAGAATTTGGGCGCGTCCAAGGCGACCCTCCATTTAATCTAAATTGCCTCGTAGGTGTAATTCGATGGTCTCGACTGCCAAGACCTGTGGACTATGAGTAAGAATGGACGTGACATAAAATGATACCATAAATCCGTTTAACAGAAGGCTTGCCCCATTAAGTTTCCACGAATTGTGTTGTAGAGGTGACTGTGGTGTTCGAATCACCAGTTATAATTTTGAGACATTGAAACAGCTGCCTTTACAGTCCGTAGGTTGGAGTTCCATTGAGAGACACGATTGGTTGGAGAGGAGCGCCTTTTTTGCACCTTTGGGAGACCAAAAAATTGGACCAGGGCCGTTTCTTGCGCCTTTGTCCTGAATCGTCAGTAAATCGGCTATATCGCACCTGAGTTATCCATTTTCAACCTCATCGTGCTGACCTCGCCTTTCAGCGTTTTTATGGGGTTAAAATCTCATGGGACACAAAACTGACAATCCTTCAACAAGATTTTTGCTTTCAGAAGGTAGTCTGTCCTGTCCAATACGACCGTGAATGCCCCAAGCCCAATGACCTGCCGGTTTCCATATGCCGTGCTGAGGTTTTGCCTGGGCAGGGAAATCAGTCACGTAGAGAGGGCGTGGGCAAACAATACTTCTAGTGACAGCAGCCCAATTTTCGAATAATTTTCATGCCTTCATCAAACACGGGTGGTGAAATGGTGGAAATTAACAACGCGGATGAGGACTGCCAAGCCAGCATCGCATCACTTACGGCCCCTATCGGTGATCGCAGGAGCTGCTAAGTAGAGCACGCATGTGGTCGCGCGGCCACTGCATACTATAAATACTGCACTCCGTCTGCCGTCATAAGCCTTATCTGCGACTGTCTTTGATCATGGATTCGAGTGATAACCCGAAGCTGCGAGCCAATGAGCTTCTTGTTCCAGCGATCGAATCTTCTCCTCACGAAGGAAAATGTAATAAATTATATCGCGTTACCTAAACAAAATAAGTAGCAAACATATACCAATATACTATATCGGGTTTATATAATTACTTATGAACCACATCTCTTGAATACCACGTTTTTTCACGTGCATCTTTCCGTTTATGATTGTATGACCGAGTGCTCAGGCCACGTGAAAGGTTAGTCACTTTGAGGGCATGACAGCTGGCGAAAATGATCCAGGTGCGACTATTGGTGGAGTATCATACCATCTGTTCGGTATTTGTAAGGCTACCTGTCTATTTGAATGTGCCCCCTAAACGGACAACGTGGTAGATGCGTTGGACCAACACAGGGTCACATGAGGGCACGGCAGGACATGACAGGCGTTATTCGAGTTGCGCTCCCATAACAAATGCCGAACATGGGGCGTGTGGTGGCACGCCTAGGGGCGGCTAGGGCCTAGGAGCCCCAGCCACGCCAGCCACCTGCAGCGCAAGCCTACTATCACTTTAAACTAAATCACGCGTAAGTCACCGTACCTGCAAAACCCTGCTGTGCAGTGTACGGTGGACCTCGCCAAAATTGACGGTCGAACTATCATGTGTCTATTTGAATACAATTTGGACAATTTTAAGTAGATGCGCAACAGACACTGAGAGATAGTTGCAACTGTTATCACGAGGACAGTTTTTACAAATGCTTAGTAAATTGATGTCTCGCTCCTCAAAGTACGAACGAGTTAAGTTCCAAACAGCTGTTCGTAATTCGAAATGTTCATAGGTTTTTAATCAACGTCATTTTATGTGACAGTACACTGTATTCAAGTTTACACCACCAAGTAAGCATAATAATCCATACATCCTCTTCATTCGTATGTCTGCAAGTTCGAAAGTACAAGAGCGTCCATATAGGCATAGTGGCGAATGGGTGATTCCGATAAGCTCGAAGTAAGTATCTGACTGATCCACCGAATCCTTTAACCAAACCACTACGCAAGAAGTTGTTGCTAGCACTTCGCATGCAGATGCAGCAAGCGATGACGACTTATCATCGAATAAACACCCCTTCAAGCTGAAGCCGATTCGTAGGGGCGGTGGTAGTGGTGGTCGCCTGGTGTGCAGCAGTCACTGGTATGCTGCAGATTGTGGCGTCTGGTTATTGGCCGATTTGCCGCGTGGCCAGTCAGTCAGTCCCCACCCCTGACCTTCGACTAACGCACAGTTGTCAAATTGACTAACAACCAATATGATCGAGGGACACTCAACGGTCGCGTTGTGGGAGTTACTCGTCCCGTTTCGCCTTGAGCCTAGTCTACAGCCCAGCAAATAGCCGTACAGTAGTTATTACTATAGGTAGAAAGGCCAGGTTTACTGGAATGACCAATTCTGACTTATTAGCCATCATCAGCCAGCCCTGTCCAATCCCAGGTGTTTTGCGACCCCTGAGGCTGGAATCCGCGTTCTGTCAGTTAGAGGTCCAACGCTCTGATCACTGAGCCACAGACTCATTGTCCTGTTTATTGTGATCGGGCATATTAACAATGGCCGAGAGACGTCCATCGATCGGCTTTGCTATGATCTACTGTGCGGCTGCTGGCGGGACTCCAGATTGAATCTCAAAGCACAAGGGGGTTATCACGTGATCGAGAAGCACCCCTCTATCACAGCCAACAGGACAACGAGTTCATGGATCAGCGGCTAGAGTGCTGGACCTCTATCTAACGTAACGCAGGGATACGAGGTTCAAGGGTTACAAACATGGGTTTAGTATGGCTGTCTAATGGTGGCCAATAAACCAGAACTGGTTATACTAATCTCCATTGTACTTGATGGAAAAGTTATTCTAACAACTACTTTACATGAAATCTGATAGAGCAATCTATATTAGGCAATATTACGCTCAAATTAGAGCGGGAGTCTACTTATGGCGGCTGTCGTCCGCGGACTTTGTGGGCCATGAATAATAGCATTTTAGTGACAGATCAAGCGTCAGTAAATAAATAAATGTTTTTAGTTTAAGCGTCCAGATGGCACTATCCATAATTGCCGAAGATGTCTACCACTTGCCCACATCAGGGAACAGGGACGGTGACTCGGGCGTGAACTAGTTTCTGGTGATAGTCTAATTGTGCAATATCTATCACACTCCTCTCCCCTCCCCAACTGTGCCCAATGTTATAACTAAGACAAGAAGACCGGAGGCGGAAGAGGACTCTAGTGGATGGCGTGACCAGAGCCACCCTTAAAATTACCTCCACATCTTGCTCGAATTCCACGGAGTGAGGGTGTCATATAAGTCACATTAGGAAGGAACCATTACAGCCTGACCCTCAGTCCACCACTTTACCATCCCAAACAAATGGGCTGAGTGCAACGTGGGTTATTGCGTCAGTTGGCAACCTTCCGAGACACGGCTTTTAGCGCATCGTGGTAGATTCAAGCACATCATATTTTTCCAAGGGATTAAAATGCGCTGAGACGTCAACCTCACTATCTACTCCCATTCCCAGGCCCAACCACTATTCGAGCCAGTCAGTTGTCTGATGCGGGAGTGGTTGCAGCTGCTGGTGACCTCGTCTACGCGTACTACGTACAAGAGCTGACCCCCAAACACAAGCACCAGGATTTTACACGACAGTTCGACCGTCGTAGCTGGACGATGTCCACCGTATGCTCCATGGGAAAGTGGAGCAGGGACGGTGACTTGCGCGTGAATTAGTTTTAAGTGAGAGTAGCCTTGCGCTGCAGCTACCGCACTCTCTCCTCCTCCCCTACCTGAACCCTGTGTCATGACAGAGTCAAGAAGACCGGAGGCGGGAGAGGACGCAGGTGGCTGGCGCGGCTGGGTCCCCTAAGTCCTAGCCGCCCTAGGCGTGCCACCACACCTCCATGTTCGGCATTTGTTATGGGAGCGCAACCCGAATAACGCATGCCATGCCCTAATGTGGCCCCCATGTTGGTCCAACGCATTTACCACGTGGCCCATTTAGGGGGCACAGGATTTTACACAACAGGGGGTTGAACGGCTCAAATTTCACATGTTTGAGAGTACCAGAGGTCACGTGAGGAAGGAGCCATCGCAGCCTGACTCTCAGACCACTAGTCAGCCACTCCACACAACACACTTTGGTGTGACTGCGAGGTCTGAGTGTAAGTGTCAGTTGACAACTTTCCAAACCACGGCGCTTAGCGATCAGCAATACACATATGCAAAAGGAGACCGCTGACAAAGACAAGGGACATCGTAATAGCCTTTGCTGGCTTTTTAACTGTCGGCAACACGAATTCATATAACTGAACTTAGGTACCGGGCAACTTTATCATATTTCGACATTTTAGGCATAAGAACACTGCTAATGACAGACCTGGGGAAGAGGAATGGAAGTAAACAGTCAGAGTACTAATGTCATCGGACGGAATAGGCTCGCTGATCAATCTTCCTCACTCCGATGGACTCGTGCTTCCCAGCTTTGTTGGCAATAGCAATTCCATTAGTTCTGATTCGCAGGGTGAGCGTATTGTAGGCTGCGATACCTTTTCATCGGATTTGTCCAGTAAAAGTTTAGATAGAAATAATAGGCTCCACCCACAAGGAATGAAATTGGTTCACTCATGCGGGAATGACATCCCCGGGCACGTCCTCACCGCACGATGGAATGGGAACCATTTTTTCGACTTGATCCTTCAGCCGATAGCACACAATGGAGGTTGGTTCAGATATGGCCCCTTGCTGACGCCTAATAAGCCAAAAGTCACCCTTTCAGTCGTCTTGTCTTTGGTGGTATTTATTCTTCCACTCGCTATAATCCGTCTTATAACATGTGTTCTGCCCGTATAACTCTTTTTAAAATCTGCCATTAGAGGTACTTCAAAGCATGGCTCTTTCCACCAAGTCTGAATTTACATCAACTCTGGACTGTGATAAGTACGACGTTTGCGGTTTCAGCATTTGCGGAAGTGGATTTGGCGAGGCAGACGTCTAGCTTTCTTCCGACCCAATCTATACAGTCTGTGTTTGCCATCATTCAGCGAGTTCAGCAATTGAATGAGAGAGAGAGAGAGCGGTTGGGACCCCATGCAAAGCAGGGACAATGCGGCGATAACCCAGTCAGTTGTCTGTTGCGGGGAATGGGCGCAGTGACTGAGCTGGCTAGTTACCTCGTCTGCGCGTACTATGTGCACGACCTGGCGCCTAAAACACTCGCACTAGGCTTTCAATTTAAAAGGATGGGTGGCTCGGAGCTCACATGTGTGAGAGCGCCATAAAGGTCGGGTTCTAGAAGGAGCCACTGCAGGCTGACTCTCCATGCACCAGTCAGCCACTCCACACAAACACATAGTAGACTGACTGTGAAGTTTGACTTCCATTATCGGTTGACAACCTTCCAAGCCACTGCGTTCAGCGCACTGTGATAGCCTAAGGCTCAGATCGCACATGCAGCAGGGGAGCCACACACAGCTCCCAGCTACTTGAGAGGTACCAATTACGTGCTTTCAGATGCTAAACGTGTTCATGCGTAGTGTAGTTGCTGGTGAGGATAAATGCGGTGATGTGGTATATAAGGTGGTGTCCTACGGCTGGTTTTCATGCAGATGTATGTGGCTTAATAGGTCCATGCGATTAATGAATATGCGAGGGCAGTGCGGACAATTGAGGTTATTGTAGTGGCTGTATATTAGTGCTCCTGGTGCTGGTTCGCCAGCCATTGTGCGATGGATTCGTAAGTGACCGATCAGGCCGATGCGCAAGGGGAATGTGCGATCGCAATGAGGACAGGTTGGGATCGATTCCCCAGTTCCGGTAACGGTGGTGGGAATGCGCGACGTGGTGGTGTTGGTGGTGGTCGCCGTCCTTGACATGAGTTATTGGCACAGGGTGTCATGGTAGGGTTTTATGTAGAGGAAGCAGATAGGGTTGTCGGCTGGTTGTTGTATTAGGGTTGTATTGCAAGTCATCCTTGTGTCCTCTCCGTAACGGTGGTCGCCGCCAAGGCCAAAAGAGCGGCACGAAAGTCACCAGCGCCCCGGACCAACACCGCCAATGCCCAGGCCCTGCCAACATGCCCGCGCTGTCAACGAATCTTCCGCGCGCGAATCGGCCTGGTTGGACATCTTCGGACGCAATGCACCAACAATCCGACAATTCCAATTTCTACGTCAAATTCTGCCAACCCTCATTCTGACTCCCCCACCCTCATTCCTGGAATCAATTCCATTACTCCCACCATCATAGAGACCACATCCATCTTCTCATCGCCTGTTACTCCCACCACCACAACCACCACCGCCTTCGCCTTCACTACTACCACCACCACCACCATCAGCGATGGGGAATCTCTCCTAAGCTGTACTCAATGCGACCGCACATTCACCTCACGCATCGGCCTGATCGGTCACTTGCGAATACATCGTACAGAGACCGGTGAGCCAGTGCCTGGGGCACCATCACACAGCAGAGATCGTCGCCTCCACTGCCCTCACTGTCCTCGCGCATTCACTCATCGCATGAGCCTATTCGGTCACATGCGCATCCATGACAGTGGAATTCACCACAATGCCGACAACACAGATACACCATGCACACCCTCCGCTCCTGCCATTCTTAGTGCCCCTGCCACCCCCACTACCATGAATGACATCCTCCCAGCCTCTACCGATTTCTCCTGGCCACTGCGCCCGCAACTTCAACTCACGCATCGGCCGGGTCAGTCACCTGCGAATCCATCGCACGGAGGCTGGTTAACCAGTGCCTGGGGCTCCGACATACAGTTGACGCGCCCGCCTTCACTGCCCTCACTGCTCCCGCACATTTACACACCGCATGGGCCTATTAGGACACTTGCGCCTCCACAACAACCTCCGGTAAACCACCGGAGGCTAAGCTACATCAGCGCAAACTACCTACACCAATGCATCGACAACACCCTCACATTCACCATTTATCAGAGTATATCACGGTCTCCTAGAAACCGTGGCTGGGAAGTCTGCCAATCTGACGCTTCCACCAAACCACGCCGTCGGCTCAGTGTATGTGCTGTGTGTGTCGAGTGGCTGACCAGTGAACTGGGAGTCAGACGGCGATGGCTGCTCCATATTCCCTGAGTTTTTGAATCCTGGTTTGTGCGTTATGGGGGCCAGGTCGTGCTGTGGCGCGCGAAAACGGTTACGCCGATCCGCCAGCCAATGTCGCCCACTCCCACATCAGGCAACTGACCGGCTCGGCCAGTGTCTGATGGTGGGG
Organism: Schistocephalus solidus; assembly: GCA_017591395.1. NCBI lineage: Eukaryota > Metazoa > Platyhelminthes > Cestoda > Diphyllobothriidea > Diphyllobothriidae > Schistocephalus > Schistocephalus solidus. Next base: position 38,073 of record WEDG01000705.1, on the reverse strand, counting down.
GTTGGGGAGAGAGTGAGGTCGACAGCTCAGCGCATGTTCCTCACTATAAACAATCTGACGCGCTTGAAACTATCACGGTGCGCTAAAAGCCGTGGCTTGGAAGGTTGCCAACTGACGGGATAACTCGGACCGCGTGGTCAGCCCAATGTGTGTTTTGTGTGGAGTGGCTGACTGGCGGACTGAGAGTCAGGCTGCAATGGCTCCTCCTTAATGTGGCCTTTATGGCACTCCCACTCCGTGGGATCCGAGCCAGGTGTGGTGGCACGCCCAGGGGCGGCTCCGGCCGTGCCAGCCATTTGCGCCCTCTCCCATCTCCGGTCTTCTTGACTCTGTCTTGACACCGGGCTCAGGTGGGGGAGGAGGATAGAGTGCGGTAGCTGCAGCACAAGGCTACTATCACTTAAAACTAATTCACGCGCAAGTCACCGTCCCTGCACCACCTGGTGTGGAGCATACGGTGGACCTCGTTGAAATCGACGGTCGAACTGCCGTATTGGGTTCGAAGATGTCCAACGAAGTCGAGCCGCGCAAGGAATCTTCGCTGGCAGAGTTCACATGTTGGAATTTGATGGATGTGGCATTGAGGATCAGAGGCTCTTGTGACTTGTAAATTGCTTAATAGGTTGCTGTTCTAGTCTTTACTACCCTTTGTCAAGCTAATTGGTTCTGAGCGAGGTTCTCCTAGGTCTCCAGGTTGAATTTGAGCACTTCAGACCGTCTTTTTTAAGTGTCATTGTAGCATCGTGTTTGTCCTCTTTGTTATTGCGCACTGCTTAGCTGGGTGATGGTTGGTGCATGACCACCGTTTTGTCCACGTTGATGTTCAGTCCAACGTTGGCGCAACCAGTGACGAAGAGGTACATGCTCCATTGTATATCCTCTTCCGTCGCAGTTTCAGTGCGCAGTCGTCCACGAAGAGCGTCGCGTAAGTGCATGTCAAAGGACGCCAACGACGGTGAAATTTATGACATTTTGTAGTTTACACAGCCGTTTTTCCACAGTGGCATTAAAATCTGGAACCTGTATGTCTCCCAGTCGCTGTTTCGATTAACTTCACAGGCAACTGAGCAGGCAAATTGAACAGGAGCGTATTTACATTACCCGGCGGTTGCTTACCTTTTAGTCTTCTACAAGGTTTTACTCGGAGCCTCGTCTTGGAGAAAACAAGGCGTTGATCCGTCAAGCCATCGGCGTCAGGAAACGCTTTGGTCACCAGCACGTCCTGTCTATCTCTCCTCCTGAAAAGAACGTAGTCCATCAGGTGCCAGTGCCGCGATCGGGAGTGCATCCTCGTTGCTTTCTGCCGGGATGGAAGGCGGAGGAAGATGCTGACCAGGAGGAGACGGTGTTCTGCACAGGCTTGCAGAAGAAGGAGGTCATTGCCATTGTGGCTGCTGATTCTCTGGTGACTCAGCACTTCCTCCCATACAGTGTGGTCTGTGCTGACACGGGCATTGAAGTCACGAAGGACAATTAACTTGCCCAACTTCGGAACAGTCACCAGCAGGGCGGGAAATCTCTCGTATAATTTGTTCTTCGCCTTGTTAGAGCTGGTCTTTGAGGGCAAGGAGAGGGGTTGAAGCGTAGGCAAGGATTTTTGCTGATTTATTCGGTTTGTAGTGGCCCAACTCCGGGCGCATGTTGCAACGCTAAACATCTCGCGACTCTTTGCACATGCGCACCAGTGGCGTCCATTTCCGGCTGTGCAAACTGGCCAATCATCTTCAAGACTAACTCACACGTGACCTCGTCGGAGGCACTGTAACGGTTCCCCGTGGTCTCCCATCTCGGGCGCCGCTCCCTCGTCGCCAGAGGTGCCCTCGGCCGGCTGCCAACTTCTTCCAACACACTCTTCAAGAGTGGGCTCGATCTAGCCGTCTGTGGGGTCAGGCGGGGTGGACGCACACAAGTCGTGGTTTGACTGGTTCTTTAATACGTGAGTTGTACCTGTGCGAGCCACGGTCAGCGTGCAGATGTCGTGATCCCATTTTTTTGTTTAGGAAATCCTTTGTATCACCGTCCTCTTCTTCTGTACTTAAATGGGGCTGTTTAGACATCCCAGATGGCTGCCGAGCTCCCCTATGGTTCATGGTTTTGTTCAATGGACGAGCAATCCGAGTTAGCCTAGGCCGTCTACGCATTGCATGTCACCTTCTCCGCAAGCCTTTTTAAAGTTAGGAGGTGGGGGGCTGAGGTAATAAAAGAGAAGTGGAGCAGAATTATCGGGTGTGGGGCCACCTACAGCCCCGGATACCCGCATCTGGATTTGTTCGGAGTCGAGTTTGCTACCGGAGGTGTGGCCCCTAGGCAGAGCCTAGCTCCAGAGAGCCACAGATGAGAGTTGGGTGCCGCTCCAGGGAATTTAGGCATAGTCATCACCTGCAAGAGGCAAATGATGCGACCTGCTACACCCACTCACTTGTTCTATCACTATCGCGTTGCATAAGGTCAAATGGTTTTGGTTTTATAATGTTCGTCTTGTCATCCAAGTGAGTCGTGTGACTAGGGCAGGGGGTGGTGATAGGACACAGCTTGTTAAGCGACAGTGAGGGTTTAGTGGAACCATTCAAGGGGAAGGGGAGGGGAGAGGGCTCGGAGCGCATGTAGTTAAACCGTCGTAGGCCATGCTAAGTGCGGAGCTTGCAGACGGTTCTTTTGTGCACACAAGCCCGGCTTTCTCAACCTGATGGCAGTGACTTCTGGTGTTGCTAGCAGACGCTGACGCAGTGACTCTGGGTAGTTTGGTTTGACCTTATAAATCACATGGAAGGCTTCTTTGGGGTCCACACGATGCCCCGAAGCAACGATGAGCGCGAGAATAGCGCTGTTTATGCGCTTAACTTCACTTTTACTCAGACATGCCGGGAGGTGTTCTCTTATTCTTTTGGATAGGTGCCGACTCGTGTGGCCAATACAGCCTGGTCCACAGGACCGAGAAATGAGTAGATTCACATGGGGGTGGTCTGAGCTGGCAACCTATCCTTACCTTCTCCGTGTAAAGCCGGATTGGTTGGGAATACTATCCGAACTCTCGCTGCTAGGTAGGCTCGTGAAATGGTTTGGTCAAGGCGTCTTCTCGGAGTTCAATTGCCGTATTAATTTAGACTAAATTATGCTCATCCCCATGAAATCAACCCCAAGACCACATTTTCTCATGAACAGGCAACACCCAATAACAATTCTACGTCATTGTTAAATACTGTCCGTAATGCCTAAGAGAAGGATACCAGCAGAACCAACACCAATATTAACACACACATTACTTAACTGCGCACTTCTCCCGAACTTCTGAATACTTTTAATATTGAACCTTGCCCGTAGAACCATATGCCATTATGATTAACTTCGGTGTCATAATCTCCATTATGTTGCCATATAAAGTTACCACGTTTTCATTTTCCGCAGCTTTGTGGTGTACTCTGTCACCGAGAAAATGAGATGAGCATACTCGGGAATATATCATTTTCTTGATAACTAGCCAAGCGTCGATTGAGCCACTGCAACCTAAGGAAATGACTACGGTGAATTGACTGTCGAAAGTGTCCCTTCCGAGTTCAATGACCAAATGCAGACAACTACCCAACAAAAGTAATAAATAACCATTTAAACGTGGATTTCAAGCAGGTGATTATATTTTAGCCCTGCTTTGTTTCAATTTTTGCGAGCCAATGAGTTTATTTGGACGCTGAGACGCAGTGGCCCGTTTGGTGAACATATCTGCAGTTGCCTTCAAAGTGACAGAATAGGGATTATCGAAATGGACCTGTGCTACGAGGCTCCCGGTGGGGCCTCGCAGCTCAGTTGGCTAGAGCGATGGCTGTACTAAAGCCTTCCCCTTGCTGGCGTGGGTTCGAATCCCACCGAGGCCACCGAGTTTTTCACAAGTGGGTCAAATGAATTATTCAAATCTGTCAAAATCCACTACTAATTAATTGTGCCTGGTAGTCATCTGGTGGATTCTAGATTGATTGCTTAGGAAATCCTGCTTGGGCAGTCAGCTTGCTGTATCAGAATTGGTGGATTCCATACGTTGCAGTAGGCTGGGCGGGTAACTTGACCCAAGTGTGATCAAACTCCCGGCTACCATGGGGCCTCGTGGCTCAGTTGGCTAGAGCGTTGGTTATACTAAAGCTGGCGTGGGTTCGAATCCCACCGAGGCTGCCGAGTTTTTCACAAGTGGGTCAAAAGAAAGTGCATTTTTTGAGTAGACTATGAAAGCCATTGCTCGAGGAAAGGTCAGCATCATTTTAACGCTTCAAGCTTAAATTAAACGCTCCACAGCGCGCGATCCACATGACTCTCAACCGTGGATGAGTGCAAGGCACCACACACGCTCTCATGAGCGCAAATTGTCGACCAGTGCTTGCACATTACTCAAGCCGTTAACAGTGGCTGCGCGGAGCGACATCCATCGATAACTTCTTCGGCCAGGCGTCAGTGCCCTGCATGGCAGAGACCTATGCCCAGGGCCCCGAAATGGAGGTGGGCAACATACGACACGTGATCGTGCTGGAAATAGCTGAAATGACGAAATATGGCCTTCCCGGCAGGACATGGGAACAGGGAACGCCCCGGAATACAGGTGGTTTTGCTCTAAATTCAAGGAAAATTAGGGTGAGGGGGAAGGTTTTGAGAAAGTTCGGTATTGGAGTTAGGTTGAGAACACAGGGGTATTTACCCTTCCGGGGGGGCGTCCATATTCCCGTGTCCTGTGGGCGACGGGGGCATCTAAAAATCTCCGACCAGGAAATTACCCATAAACGAAAGAGTAGAGCTGGCAGTTTTTTTATTTTACACGGAACGTGGTCAGAAGTCAGGTAGAGCCATACGAAAGTTCAGTTGCGTGCATTTGGTTGGGCGTTCATTCAATGGCATTTTGGTCTGGAGCGTGACCCATAAAGTCTTTGAAACCAAGCACTGTTCGTGATGAGTTGAAGAGCGGCAAATCAGGTTCTTCAACTGCCGATTTGAGTGTCCGTGATGTATAAACAGCATGGAGCAGGGTAAGGCTGACATATATGGTCCACTACACGGGACACAGGAATAGGTAAGTCCCGTCATGCGCATAATTCTAGGAGATTTCCATATTCCCGTGTCCTAATCCTAACCCTATAGTTAACACCAACCCTAAACACAACCCTAACCGTAAACCTAGTCATAACTCCTCAGAAATTTTACACAAAGGCACCTGTATTGCGGGTGGTTCCCATTTCTGTGTTCTATGTAGGGGGCCCATACAAGTAAGTCTTGTCCGGAGCAGTCCAGACGGGGCATTTGAACGCTCTTCCAAGAATACCGCACCTCCAAGAGTGCTGTTCATAGACTGCTAAAGGGCTGCCGTTTTCGTTTATGCCGTACAGATCTTTTCCCGGAATTCCTGTTCAATGTTGCGCACCAGTGAGTGGGATTATGTTGGTGCTTTTTATTGACGGGGGACATTCAGGGGAAGCCCTATCGAACTGATGAATTAATGCCTGGCCGTCTGCGTAAATGTCTGGAACTGAACTTTCTCGCAGTTGCCACCGAATTCCGCGTAAAGAGAGCTTCCAAGTAGATCATCTCACCAATACTCATTTTTATCGCTTTTCGCCCATCGGTTTTTGTCGCCTGGGTGCTGCTATCTGACTGCGGCATGCTATGGCAACTTTACTGCTCCGCTGGGCATTGGTGACAGGCTGGGTGGGATCCAAGTTGAAGTAATGTCGCAGTTCATTCTAACTGGGCTGCCAACCTAGTTGCTGGACACACACCCACGTAGAGGGTAAAGCGCGCGGATTATGTGCACGTGTGCGGAATCATGAAGATTGGTGAGTGCGCCTGTTCGCCTGCGTCGGCTTCACGGCGGGCACTGGGGCACTGATCGAACCCGCTATTGGAGTCAGCAACAGAGAGGCTGACTGTGCAACCAACCTCGCCTCCCTTCCCACTCAAAGTGAAGAGTGAGGGATGTAGTGCGTTACCCCCCCCCCCGCCCCGTGCGTCTCAATGCCACATCGAGATATGACGTTACCCCCCGCCCCGTGCGTCTCAATGCCACATCGGGATATGACGTTACCCCCGCCCCGTGCGTCTCAATGCCACATCGAGATATGGCGTTACCCCCCCCCCCGCCCCGTGCGTCTCAATGCCACATCGAGATATGACGTTGAACTGACTGGTTCCATCCGATGAGCACTTGCAGAGATTTCACCGGCAGACAATTATGACGTCCAGTGCTGACCAAAATCGTGTTAAATCAATGAAAATTAAGGTAGCGTAGATCTCTTCTACCGCAACTCTTGGTTTTCGAGTAGACCCACTGTTGCAGCGAATTACAAATTCCACGGATTTCCGAGAGCAGTTGATGAGGTATAAAGGTTGCCGGGGTTTACAAGGACGGTTGGAAGCAGGGAAAACGTTTGCAGCCCTAGTTTTCTTTAATCCTACATCTATTGTCATCACAAACACGACGTATTTAATTGAGGTTCGGGAAGACCGCTGATGCTATGAGAAAATTAGAAATCTTGCAGGTTGTGCATCAACAAGTTGGTCATCCCGGAAAGTCGTTTCTGGCAGGCTTGACAGTTGCAGCATAAACGATCAGCATCCCCGCAAAAGAAAAGCATAACAAACAGTTGCTCAAGCATGCACAAGGCCTCCATCACTTCGCACATACGAGGCACTCATTCATCACATAATCGCTCACCGCTCGACCCCTAAACCCAGTTTCATCCATTGATTCGTCCTTTTTGAAAACGCAACTTATAGGTCCGAAAACGTTGTTTTATTCAGAAGAGTGCCACACGACAGTTCGACCGTCGTAGTCCGACGATGTCCAACGTATGCTCAACGGACGGGTGGTGGAGGGACGGTGACTTGCACGTGATTTAGTTTAAAGTGATAGTAGCCTTGCGCTGTAGCTACCGCACTCTCTCCTCTTCCCCCCACACATGTCCGGTGTCAAGACAGAGCCAAAAAGATCGGAGATGGGAGAGGGCGCAGGTGGCTGGCATGACCAGAGTCACCCCTGGGCATACCACCACACCTGGCTCGGATCCCACGGAGTGGGAGTGCCATAAAGGCCACATTAAGAAGGAGCCATTGCAGCCTTTTTCTCAGTCCACCGGTCAGCCACTCCGCATAAAACACACATTGGGCTAACCATGTGGACCTAGTTATCCCGTCAGTTGGCAACCTTCCAAGCCACGGCTTTTAGCGCACCGTGATAGGCTCAAGCGCGTCAGATTGTTTATAGTGAGGAAAATGCACTGAGCCGTCGACCTCACTCTCTCCCTACCCCCACAGGCAGACCACCGTCCGAGCCGGTCAGTTGTCTGATGTGGGAGTGGGCGCATTAGCTGACAGGTCGGCGTACCCGTCTTCGCGCGCCACAGCACGACCTGGCCCCCATAACGCACACACCAGGCTTCACTTACCCAGGGCATATGGAGGAGCCATCACCGTCTGATTCCCAGTTCACTGGTTAGCCACTCGACACACACAGCACATACACTGGGCCAATGGCGGGGTCTGGTGTAAGCGTCAGATTGGCAGCCATCCAAGCCACGGTTTCTAGGAGACCGTGATTTTATCAGGTACATTATGATGATTTGGAGAGTGAAGTCTATGTTTTGGTGTAGGGAGTGTGCGCTGATGTGGCTTAGCATCCGGTGGTTTACCGCAGGTTTTCCTGGAGACGCATGTGTCCTAATAGGCCCATGCGGTGTGTAAATGTGCGGGAGCAGTGACGGCAGTGGAGGCGGGCGTTGCGACTGTATGTTGGAACTCCAGACAATGGTTCACCAGCCTCCGTGCGATGGATTTGCAGGTGACTGATCAGGCCGATGCGTGAGTTGTTGATGCGGGCGCAAATCGGGAGGGGCTGAGGGGATGTCATTCATGGTATTGGGGATGGCAGGAGCGCTAAGAATGGCAGGAGCGGAGGATGTGCATGGTGTATCGGTTTTGTCGGCATTGTGGTGAATTCCGCTATCATGGATGCGCATGTGACCGAATAGGCCCATGCGATGAGTGAATGCGCGAGGACAGTGAGGGCAGTAGAGGTGACGATCTCTGCTGTGTGATGGTGCTCCAGGCACTGGGTCACCGGTCTCTGTACGATGTATTCGCAAGTGACCGACTAGGCCGATGCCTGAGGTGAATGTGCGGTCGCATTGAATACAGCTTAGGAGAGATTCCCCATCGCTAATGGTGGTGGTGGTGGTAGTAGTGAAGGCGAAGGCGGTGGTGGTTGCGGTGGTGGGGGTAACAGGCGATGAGTAGACGGATGTGGTCTCTATGATGGTGGGAGTAATGGAATTGCTGCCAGGAGTGAGGGTGGGGGAGTCAGAATGAGGGTTGGCAGAATTTGACGTAGAAATTGGATTTGTCAGATTGTTGGTGCATTGCGTTCGAAGATGTCTCACCAGGCCGATTCGCGCGCGGAAGATGCGTTGACAGCGCGGCCATGTTGGCAGGGCCTGGGCATTGGCGGGGTTGGTCCGGGGCGCTGGTGACTTTCGTGCCGCTCTTTTGGCCTTGGCGGCGGCGATCCGGTTGGCCTCATAGATTGCTGAACCAGTCTTCACTGATTTTCTCCATGCCGGTCTATCCTGGGTGAGGTCCTCCCAGGTCGCCGAGTTGATTTGCAGTTGCTTCAGCGATTTCTTCAGTGTCCTTGTAGCGTCGTTTTTGACCGCCCTGCCGGCGAGAACCCGTAGCGACATCTCCGTAGAAAATCGTTTGGGTAGTCGCTCGTCGTCCATTATTACCAGGTGGCCGCTCCATCGCAGTTGCACTTGCCTCAGCATGGCATGGATGCTGAGGATTCCGGTCCGCTCTAGGACTTCCGTGTCCGGGATCCTGTCTTGCCATCTCAGCTTCAGTATTCTGCGGAGGCAGCTGAGATGAAAGTGATTCAGCTTCCTGGCTTGGTTCGAGTAGACGATCCAGGTTTCCGCTCCGTAAAGGAGTGTCATCAAGACGACGGCCTTGTACATCTTCAGTTTGGTGTTCAGGTGAATACCGTGGCGATTCCACACGGAGGCCTGCAGCCGGCCGAAGGCCTGACTAGCTTTGGAGATCCGTTGGGCAACCTCGTCATCGATTCTCGTGTTGCGCGACATCATGCTTCCTAGATAAGCGAAGGTTTCCACGTTTTTGAGTTGAGCACCATTGACATTGATTCGAGGAGCATTGTATTCCGCGCTGGGTGGCGGCTGGGGCATGACAACCGTTTTGGCAGGACTGATTGTTAGTCCAAAACTGGCGCAGCTTGCGACGAGGAGGTCCATACTCCTTTCATGCCCTCCTCCGTCACGGTGTTAAAGGGAGCAGTCGTTCGTGAAGAGCAAGTCATGGACTGTAGTCGTAGACACGCGCGTTGAAGCCAACATACGCCGAAAGTTGAGAAAGTGGCCGTCATTTCTGCAGGTGATGCTGATCCCAGGACACTCATCACGGTAGGCGCCCATCAGCATAGCAGAGAACATGAGACTGAACTGGGTGGGGGCCAGTACGCAGCCCTGTTTCACTCCGTTAGTCACTGTGCCTGCTTCGGATACCATCCCGTTGTCCGTGACGAGCGCCGTCATCCCATCATGAAGCTGACGCACCATATGCGTGAAAAGCACAGGACAGCCGAATTTCTGCATGACTTTCCACAGTCCGTCGCGATTCACCGTGTCAAAGGCTTTCGTCAGATCCATGAAGGTAGTGTATAGGTGAGTTCACATCTCCTGGCACTTATCTTGTAACTGGCGGGTGGCGAGGGTCTTGTCGGTTGTTCTGCGGTGTCGGCAGAAGTCACATTGGCTTTCCGGGAACAGTCTCTGCTCTAGATGACCGTTCAACCGATTGAGATGGATACGGGCGAAGATCTTCCCGGCGATGTTGAGCAACGAGATGCCTCTGTGATTATCACAGAGTTGCCGGTTCCCCTTCCGCGTGAAGAGATGGACGATGGTCGCGTCTTTGAAATCCTGAGGAACTTGTCGTTGGAAGAACAATGACCTGCATCTGCCGCCTTCCTAACCAGAAACCATCCGGGCCGTGCAGCAGATTTCCAGCGGTAAAGCACCGGGATCCGACGCAATTCCACCGGAAGTCTACAAGCACGACGGGCCCCGGCTGATGGCAGAACTCACAACACTCTTCCAGGAGATGTGGCGCCAAGGACAAGTTCCTCAGGATTTCAAAGATGCACATGCACATCGCACATCAGCCTGGTCGGTCACTTGTGAATCCATCGCACAGAGACTGGCGAACCATTGCCAGGAGCGCCAACATACACCCGCCGCATCCCACTCAAATGCCCACGAACATTCGCACACCGCATGGGCCTATTAGGTCACATGCATCACAATGAAAACCTGCGGTAGAACACCGCCGGCTATATCACAACACTGTATCTCTCCTCATCAGCCTCTGCACCTCACATGATCACACGCAATACTACGATAAAAGCATGCTCTCAGTCTCCATAACTGTATGAGAGGCGAGTATGATCCTCGGCTCCTTTTCCATGTGGCCTCTCTGCTGAATGTGTGATCTGAGCTTCAGAAAATCACGGGGCGATAAGCACCGTGGGTTAGAAGATTGTCATTTGACAAGTACACTCAAGCCTCGCAGTCAGTCTAATGTGTGTTGTAGGAAGTGGATGACTGGTGGTCTGAGAGTCAGGCTGCGATGGATCCTTCTTAACGTGACATCTGGCTATCTCACACATGTGAGATGTGAGCAGTTCAACCCCCTGTTGTGTGAAATTCTGGTGCTTGTGTTTGGGGGGCCAGGTCATGTACATAGTACACGTAGACGAGGTCACCAGCAGCTGCACCCACTTCCACATCAGACAACTGACCGGCTTGGACAGCGGTCTGATTTTGGGGGTGGGGAGAAAGAAAGGTCGACGGCTCAGCGCATTGTCCTCACTATAAACAGTCTGACGCGCCTGAGCCTATCACGGTGCGCTAAAAGCCGTGGCTTGGAAGGTTGCCAACTGACGGGATAACTCGGACCGCGTGGGCAGCCCAGTGTGTGTTTTGTCTGGAGTGGTTGACTGGCGCACAGAGAGTCAGGCTACAATGGCTCCTTTTTAATTTGGCCTTTATGGCACTCCCACTCCGTGGATCCGAGCCAGGTGTGGTGGTACGCCCAGGGGCGGCTCCGGCCGCGCCAGCCACCTGCAGCCTCTCCCATCTCACGTCCTCTTGACTCTGTCATGAGGTGGGTGAGGAGGATAAAGTGCGGTAGTGGCAGCGCAAGGCTACTATCACTTAAATATAATCCACACGCAAGTTACCGTCCCTGCACCACCCTTCTGTGGAGCATACGGTGGACATCGTCGGACTACGACGGTCGAACTGTCGTATCCAATGTGGTACGCCACAGAAGTGCTGGAGTCAAAAGCAAATAACGTGGCTGGTGGCTTCATTCAGCACCACAGGTTTTCAGCAGAAGCAAAGAGGCAAGTTCCAGGAAGCCGCCGCGAAGAAGGGGACACGTTCAATGGAATAAGAGCTTTATTAGCCGGAAGTTTCGCGGAGACTTCAGCTGAGCCATTGCCCACAGGAATGCCTTGTGTGGGCGGCGGCTTTTTAACGGGATAATTTACTCCACTGGTTTGAATCAAAGTTAGACGCCTCATCCTGCCCCCGACAGCACATTATTTTAAAGTTCCTGAACTGTACCAGATGAGGAGCAAGACTTCATCACGTGGTGGGTAACGCTATTCATGAGAGCGCCGCTGCTTCGTCATATCTGACTGGCCACTTGTGGCCCATGTTGAGACTGACAAGCAGGTCTAGTCCGCCCGGGCATGGAAAAAGTTAGTAAATATGACAAAGTAACGGACTACCGGTATAGCTTGGATTAGATTGTCAACTGGGCAGCAAGGGGTTTTTCAGTTAGAGACAAACAGTGTAACTAAAGAGCGATTCCCCTATGCACCATCGATTCTGCGGACTAACTGACAGCTTCTGCAGATTACTTAGCTGAACAGAGAGAGGTAATCCACATCATGGAAACTGAGCACAAAGTTGCATGCAGAAGGCCGTTTTGAAATTTTTGCGCCTCAGTTGGTGAATTTACCGCGGCCTGCCCCTGTTGATACCCTGAGCTATCGGTCGACAGTTCCGTTGTCCCTCAACTAAACAAGCACTGGTTCATAGGGGGTACTATTCGTACGAGGTCGTTCCCGAGCAACTACAATCCACTCCGGCTAATAGGTAGATCAAATGTTCCATGAACACGGGCTAGTTTGCCATCTTCTGCCGAGAAGTCAGATAAGGCGGTTGAAGGGGTAGTGAAGAACTGCAGATTCGAAAACTTCTCAAACACTTCGATGTTCTTATCATTGGTAGATGGGAACTCACCGATCGGTTACGAAACTCACTCGTCACGCTCTGCCTTGGGGCTCAATCTGGAGCCCTGTCAGCTACCGTAACGTCTCTTAAGATAGACAGAACAACATTACCGATAAGGGAGACTGAAATGACCATTTCCGAATTAGTAGCCATCATCAGCCAGCCGTAGCCAACCCCAGGTTTTGTAGCACCCGATGCTCGAACTCGTGACCTGTTGATTAGAAGTCCAATGCTCTAACTCACTGCGACACGAGCTCGTTGTCTTGTCTGGTTAATAAGACAGAAATGGCCATTCCAGTGTCCCTTGTCTTTGTCGATAATATCATTCCGTTTCATCATTTTTGCCTGGCCTCTTTCTTTCACTGATGACCCTGCCCATGTACTGAGTGTATTGCCTACCTAATTAGCCAGCTGCACGAGGATGTCACTCATTGCGATGCTCGTCTAGTTCCAAGCGCGCCTATATGTTCACCCCCGCGGCCACACCCTCGTCATCACTTCGGACAAAAACACGTGGAATGCCCGCTGGCTGACCTGCACGTTAAGCTCGGTTCGATTGTGGCAGAGACTAGCATGCTTTGGCATGGTGAGACGAGGCAGCGCGTTAGATAAGCCATTGCGCTCAAAGGCGTCTACAGTCGGTCTAACCTACCCCTGCTACCAAGAAGGGCGAAATTAAGGGGAGGAGAAATAAGATAGTATGAAAGTTACTCGCCACCAATACAATCCCATTAAAGCACACCTCAACAGTGCTATCTCGGTATGGAGAGCAGATTTAGTGGGTGGAAAATTCTGCCCAGTTTGGTCTCGAAGTTATCCGAAACTTCTCTGCTCCCGACCCCATAGTACCTCTGCAGTGGACACTATGAAAATACGAGCTACGGCGCGGCGCAACTGTAACGCGTCCCACACCTGAGATACAAGTCCTTGTGTAGCACGGCCTGAATTTCCTGCTCTGTTGGCCGCTGCATTCGGTCTCGCCTTAAGTCATCCCGCTGGTGCAGGAGAGAGTGAAGTAGATCCAGCCTTTGTTACGTCACTGTAGAAAACTCTGTTCGTTTCATCAACATGGTCTCTATGGAATTCTCACACACTAATCCCCCTCGTGTAAACAATTGTTGGGTGTGGATCAGGTTGAGGGTGGTACAGGCAGACGGAGAATTTTATCAGCCACGGCATCCTTCTTGGGTCTGGCATGACATCGGACTCGAGTGCGTAGGAGACAGGGCAGTATATGTTGCGCAATTCCACTACCACTTCATATGAAATCACGCGATTCACCGTCCTCGCACCCATCCTGTTTTAGGCCACATCTTCGTGGACGTCATGCGTAAGGACGGATGAACCGTCGCGTACTCCTAGCCCCCCTGCTCACTAAAGTCCTTCCAAACATCTGCGGTGTTCTTCAAGGTGCCATTTTATCCCCTCACCTCTTCTCCCTTCACACTGATGATTTGAGGTCACCAAACGACTGTCTGTACATCAAATATGCCGACGACATGGTTGTTTCTGAAGGATGGCCTCGACCATGTTGCAGCCTGGTCGTCAGATAATGGCCTTCAACTGAACCATGAGAAGTCTGCCCAATGTGTTTTTCACCTGCGACCATCCCCTAGTTCTCAATTCTCAGCCGTCCTTCCCAATGAGGTATCCTCTTTTCGGTACCTTGGCGTTACTCTGACATCGAATCTTTCATTCTCCCAACATATCGATGCACTCTTTTTACAAAAATTCGTAAACTTCTATATTATATTCGCCATTTACGTTCCTATCGCCCTTATCTGGCGATTTATAGAGACATGTGTTATTCCCCTCATCCTTTATTGCTCTCCCGTGATTTTTCCAGCCTTGCTTAGAAAGGATTTTTTTGATTTTAAAACATATTCTCCGAATGCTCTCTTCTGCTGCTGGTGTTTCTTATACTTTTTTAGTGAATTTGATAGCCAAACGGCACTTTACGACAGTCAAACAATTCGCTGGGCGAATCTTTGATGATGTAACCCACCCCCTTCACTCTGAGCTGATTGCTGTGAAGTCTTCCCGTCCGATGCGCCGAGGCTTTCGCCATATAGCCTGCCGTACAACGGCATACCAGCGCTCCGTTTTGCCATTTCAAGCACACTACCTTACGTGTGAATAGACTGAAATAAAAAAGCTCAGACTATAACTGTCTCCCCGCTAGATGTCCATTTTTGACTCTTTGATTCTTGCATATTATGTTTACTTATCCTATTATCTTAATGAATGGAGCCATTTATTTTTGCTGAAAATTTTGAATGATACTTCAAAATAAAGCGTATTCCTCTCTCTTTATCTCTAGCCTGAGAGTGGATCGCACAATCTTGTCACAGTGACTTCATGACACTTAATTACGGCGAGTCTGAAAAGTGAGAGCGAGGTTCATGCTGCGCAAGTCACCACTGTCCCAACGGGCAAGTTTGAAGAAAGTCAAACCGAAAGAAAGCACTTTATTTCCAACGAAGTGTTTAGACCGGAGTTTCGACGACCTAAATCATGACATATGACGGGGTGTATAATGTTTCAAATCATATTTTCTTAATTTAATTGAGATTTCCGTTATTTGTCAGGGCTAACAAATCAATACGGAGTGTAGCCAAATATGCTGTGCAAAACTGTAATTTATGAGACACAAAGTACAAAATGATCGTAAAGCCGCTAAAAAATATAAGAAACGGCAATTCCAAATCCGAAAAAAGATGATTCAATGCATTAGAAAAAATGCGTTACTTTAAAATTTTGGCAAGAAAAGAAAATGGCCAAGAGGGGGTGAGAGAGAGGGGGAATAGTTAGGCGTCTGTAGAAGACGCTGCATCCGTAGTCTCCACGACGATGACCGGCTTCGAACTGTTTCGTTGTCCACCAGAATTCAAAATACTGCCATGGTTCAGATCCCATAGGTAAAGACATAGGGTGGATGCCAGGGCGATGGAGAGGCACAACAGAAAGAAGAGTTCCAAAAAGAGATAGCCCTAAAATTACAAAAGAAGCAATCAGTTAACATCTCCTAAAGATGTGAAAACGGAAATAGTCAGTAGCATAGGCAAAAGAGACCGAATGACCAGTTCTAGATTATGAGAGCTGTTGTCAGCCTTGCTCAAACACAGGTTTGAGGCACTGTAGGCTCGAAACCGGGTTCCTTTGGTTGTTAGGCATGAGTACGGCCAACGCTCTAGCCACTGAGCCAGGGGCTGGTTGCCCTGTTATTTTAAATCGAGCATGTTAACTGTAGAGGGGCGCTCACTAATTAGGTTATAGGTTAGAACTTCAAGCGCCCCCCAAACCTAGGCCTGGAGGCAATTGGGACGATAAAGAACGTTATGCCATAGGACACAAGCCACAATACATAGTTTGCTATACATAGCAGAGGGAGCCGACAGAGTTTGGGTGTAACTTGATACAGAACTGCTTCGGGCTTATTTGTCTGCATGTTTGGGTTTCCATTCGCAGCTGGTGATCAGGGCTACGCTTGATTGAATGATGGCAAATTAGCCCGAAACCGTTCTGTATCAAGTTACCCCCAAATTCTATTGTCACCCTCTGTTCTTATAGCTTGGCCGACTTTAGCCTGATTAGGTGGTTGTCTGTTCGTGACTCCTAACACCCATACGAAGCTTGTTTGCTTTGAGAAGTCAATAGATCGGTTTGCGCCTAATTCCTGTTTGAATAAATACCCGATCTGCAGCGACAGAGAATGACAGACGGAGGGGCACTGATGAACTTCGGTTCGATGAAGTGCTTATGACCCATCGTCTAGACCCAACGTGTGGACTGTCGGCACCGTACTCGAGAGCATATATGTATTTTCAGTCCCAGCAGGTAGTCAGGGCTACGTTTGGCTAAATGAAGGTAAAATTGGCTGATAACGATTGAGCAGACAAACTATTTCGAAACAGTGATAGTGAGCTTCTTAGACTGAACAGCAAAGCCACCCGAGTGGCGGGACTTCACATCTATAAAATAGGAGGCAAATAGAAGCCATTTTCTTTTGAAAATCGTTAATCCAGCTGATGCAAAAGTAGCATTCAGGGCCTCTAGTCTCATTAGAATGAGACAGTGTCTACACAGACCTGAAAAATTCCCATCAAAATTCCCTGACGCTCACGCACCCATCTCGTTAGATCGCTCGTTTTATGACTAAAAATGACCCGTAGTAGTCAAATAAGCGCTTACAAAATTTGTTACGCCATTGATTTCTGCATAGTTCAGTACATTCGCCTTGTTCAAATACTAAGTTATGACACAAGTATGTAGCCAACAAGAACACAGACCTTGGTGTCAACAATGTAGCCTGCGAGGATGGAAACCAGACCGAGGCCCAAGTTCTGCACAGATTGAATGAGTCCATAGGCGGTGGCGCGCTGGTATTGAGGTAGAATGATGCCCACCAGGGGCCAAAGACTACTCGCGAGGATAGAGTAAGAGATGCCCAGGAGGACCATAAGGAGGGCGGGTGGGACGGAACTGGTGAAAGCGAAGAAGAGATGGCTGACTGTGGTCAAGAGGATGCCCACTGTCAACCACACAAGGTTCCGGCCTGTGCAGTCGATGGCCCCACCACAGAGTGGACTTGCAAAGGCGGAGAGAATGTAGACTAGACTGTTGACGGCTGCAGCTGAAGAGGGCACTAAGTCGTACTTTCCTGTGGAGCACGAGGTGGGGATGGGGGGGGGACAGAAAGAGGTGAGGGAGTTGCAAAATCGATCTCAGGAAAATGCAAGCTATTTCAGCCCATTATTGTTGAACTGTACTTAATAATTTTTTCGGCGTCGGCGGTGTGCGACATCATAGGCCGCAAGCAGGTGGCTGCCCGACAGGCCTCTACTACCGTTAGGGTTATATTTCCTTCGGCTAAATCACAAATGATTACATGAAACGCATTAACAGGTGAGCTCACTCCCTCATAGCCGACGTGAGGGACGTGAATCTTGCGTACCAAAAGCCGATGGCGTTGCTCGGAGACCGTACGCTAAACGGATGGTCATGCTCTGTCTACAGGGCGTGGTCAGGTTCGAAGTTTGGAGGATTGATAAACACTAATCTCAAACAGTGTGTTTTCGACAATACAAGGAGTCACTTCAGGAGTTATAAGTGGAATCTATGACCTTCAGTTGATGGCAACATTGATTGTGACTTGAGCAGTTGGACTAAAAGACCAGTTATTAACACTAATTAGTTAGGGAACTAACATTTTTTCATATGAGGTTACTTCCTACAAGGACGCAGGCCTTGAATAGCAGAGCGACGTCACCACAGAAGTTCGTCGCCAAAGGGGACAGAAAAAAGGTTCACCCAAGTGTCTCGGTATCAACTACGAGTTCTGAGTGACCCTCGCACAGGATCGGCAGGTAGGGCGAACTGCAGTAACAAAATGGCAGAGGGATCTTCGAAGCTAATCCAACACAGGAAGCTAAGAATAAACGTCCATAATTCGAAAACAGAAAGAGAAAGGCCGTTGTCGAAAGCCGACGCCCTCCAAGGTGTGCCTATTGCCAGAGCAAATTCAGGGCTCACGTCGGTCCTACGTGGCATTCCTGCATGTATCGCAGCACTACCAACAGTAAGAACGGAATACATGCTACCCTGAGAAAGAAGCATCCTTGCTGATCAAACCACCAGAAATTCGAAATATGCACAACCTAAGATCACCAAATCCGGCCCAGCAACGAATAAATCATGCACATTTGCTAATCTCAGCAGCGTCTGTGGTTTCAGTGTTGTATACGGTAGATGGAAAGTACGATTAAGCGGTCACAAAACTAGGATCCATGCAATTTGCTTTTAAATGTCAGTTTCCTTGCTTAACTGTGGTTGTAACTCAACTTCAAGGCCTAGCCCACATGCGCGACGAGTAATGTTTCCCACTGCGTTCCAGCTCGCTTCCCCATAAGTGGACACATATTCTGTTCGGCTTTGTTGTCAAGCTGGATGAGTCGAATAGATGGTTAACTCCAAACCTGCCTCAAAACAGTCAGGACTTGAAGTTGGTTTCTGCCACTTCGATACTGTGTACCCGTCGTTGAAGAGTGAGTCGAGCCATCTAGATCCACTGTCGCAGCTCGTCAAGTGTAACAATGTACAATCTACGGCATCACCAAGGCCGGTCAGACCAGGTGTAGCCACAGCCGTACAAATGATGAGGAAATATTCTGGATAAAAGCATTACAGAATATCCGATATGCTGGAGCAGAGGTTGTGAAGAAGGAGAAACGGCGAATGGATATGTTAGGGCTTCCAAGTCAAAAGGTCCGAAAGATGAGCGGACGGGATGAGAGGCAACAAGCACTTCAATTAATGCTGGAAAACTCAACACTGTCAGGTTTTGGTGAGGCAAGTAGCTATGGGCTATCGGAAACTACTACGAATCCAAAAGTGCTTGTCTAACCGTGTTTCCTCACGTAGAACAAAAACAAATATTCCAACTGCGTTCTCTAGCCTCCAAATGATACAAACTACGGCAAGTAGCATAGGACCTGTAAAAAATGCAACATAAAAACGAGTATATGGATGCATTACTGAGGCGATTCAGTATTGGAATGCCAATGGAGCCAGTAGAAATGTTAATTTTTTTTCTAGTCTAATTTTACCGTGTCCTTCGAAGGTACGGAGAGCCAGCACTCGGCTCAAATAATAGAAGGGACAACCTCATTGCGAAATTTTGAAATCTGACGGATAAAATTTATTCGAATCAAAGAGACACCAAATGTTGACCTGTTTGTGACCTCGGAAATCAGAGAACGGAGGTATTTTGCTGCGTAAGACTAACAAGAGAACCATGGGTCCAGTTAAGTTTTACAAATTACCGATGTACCTCTGCTACACACAACTTGACGGTGAGGCATCGTTAGTATTTCCGTTTTACATTGCTGCAGACCCACTGATCTGATATTATTCGGCGGTCATATGCGCACTATTTTTATGTTTTCTCGCAGGTGCCATTCACTGGTTACACTGGCCGAAGATGGTATTGCATAGATTGGAAACGGTTGCCATCTCCGCAACCGCTTGCGGTATTGGCCGTGGAATACAGGCCGGTTTAAAAGTCTATTATTTATGGAATGCTGTGTTTTTGGGGGTAGCAGATACAGTGCAAGCTATACTGTCCAGATCTTAAATTCGATGCCATAAGTGAATTTATTTCGAAGTGGAAATGATTTAGGTGAAACCTTGTTGTCTAACTGTGCGTAACCGGAGTCAGACTAGCGAAAGTCATGGCGAATTAGTTTCGCACGGAGTAACCACACACACTGGTCCTTGGAGAAAGGAAGGTTTAAGGTTACGCCTTAACAATCGGACAGCTAAACAGTGCAAGAATTCTGAGAAAAAGTGTTCAGGTATTCGGAGATATCTGCCTACGGGTAAAATCGATGAGTTGGTAGCTCGCTCAGTAAGAGTTATGAGAAGATTCAACGTCTCGTGAAACAAAGCAAGGGTTCGTTGTGAAGGGACAACCCAATGCTCTGTTCTTGCCTCAAGAAGATCTGGAAAGATACTGAACCATTGCCGAAAGATAAGTGCAAATATCGCTCTAGGTGGTAGTTCGTAAGAAAGATACAGCTTCTCAGCGGAGAACCTAGCATGAAACAAAGTAAATAAAGTAGGAAGGAAAGAATGATAATTTAAACTGGTAACGCACTTTCGAAGAATACTAATCCAAGGCTAACGAAGGGAAAGACTGTGACGTAGTATGAGACGCAAATTATGCAAATGAGCCAGATGGCCAGCGGAAAACGGCAGATGTCGACTAGCCGGATTGTTTTTTCTCTTTGTGGCACAGTTGGCGTGGAAGACGAAGGCAAAAGTGGGGATGACTCGTACAGATCATTCTCAGGCAGTGCATCCGGTGGCTGACGGCAGGTAGTGAGAGAATCAGATGTAGCTGTATTCAGGGAGCTCTCTTGTATACAAATCGGTTTGGAGGCACGAAGATATCTACAGTCAGAGGCAAAAAATGCAACACCTCTTTATGGACTGGCGAGTCGGTGGTCGCTGCTGAAAATATGAGCAATTGTGGTCTTTTAACAAAAATACACAGTTGCGAGCTAAGTAGCTTAACTTGGGGCAGCGATAGAAGTCGTGATTCTATTCGATAAGAAATGGGCCAAATTAAAAGTCAAGAAACGTGGAACGACCCTTTTATGGATTACGAATAACAGTCTAATGCGTAGCAACCAGTTCCGTGCCCATTTTCTCAGTCGACAGCCACGAGAAGCTTGGTAACTAGCAGGCTTCACGCTAAAGCACGACAGCCACTCAGGCTTAATCTGAGCTTAGGCACGGCTGTGTTCACAACTGGGGCTAGCCTACGGGCGTCGGCCAGCGTGCTTAGTCACCCACGGACCCTTGTGTCTATACATTCCAGACTCAGCCCTTGAACCAGCCACACACTAAGCCAGTCACTTCCTCGTGCACCAAACAAGCATGCAAACAGAAAAACGCTTCCGGACGGACGCTTTGTTGTTCAACGTAGGCAAACATACATTTCACGGCAACCCGCCCAGTGCACCGCACAAATTGCTCCTCATATCCTATTGACATCTCCAGTAGACGGAATGAACTTGATGCGTGACCACCAAAAATGCCCCTAAGGAAATTTTTGCACTACACTATCCATAAGCTGTTTTGAACGAACACAGCGCAATCTAAAATTGTTGTTCCTTCTCAGATCTGAGGTCCAAATTCACCGGATCCCGGCATAAACCTGCTGGGAGCCCAAAGACTGAATACTATCCCTGCCAATATCTATGAACGTGCAAGACTTACTGCATATGACTCGTTTTACAGCATTCGCAGTGCCTGACGCGTTTTGATCTCCATCACTGTTCCAGAGGTTCATTATGCGAATTTAAATCCTTCACAAAGGAGCGGAAATCCATTTTGGTCGATGAATTGGGTACACAAGCCCCGGAGATGCGCACCCCCCACTACCTACGGCACCGGCATCATCTCTCTGTTTAAAGACCAGTTGTCCAAGTTTGACATAGAACGAAATAAAGTTCCGTGATCGGAAGTTCCCTGCTAACTACTGTAAACTTGGCATGGTAATCACGACAGATCGAAATTTGAGTCCAACACTAATGACATAGCAACCTATTTCTCCTCTTTTTTCTAGATACAACTGAAAGGCACAGTTATTAACCCAAGTGTAGCTGTTGCCTACGTCGCCAGGATCGACGGGGATGGCGAGAAAAAGGTGAGTGGAAGATCGTATTCCTAAAGTTCTGACCCCATCCCTCCCAGCGACAATGTAATTTTTATGGGAGATTGGATGAGGCTATCGGTAAACATGATCAAACGACCTCCATCCTCGGGACGGTTGCTACCGGAGATCGGGGTAACATGAACATTCAAATTTTTGTTTGATGTAGCTAAAAGACTGACCATAGCTAAGGTTCGGTTACAATACTGAAAGACAGATATCAATCTAGCCCTCAAATGACGACTGGACCGCTGCACGTTTTAACTATATTTTCGAAAAGTAACAGCTGAACAGGTGCAGTCAGTGACTGTCGCTTACTAAGTATGACCAAGACCCTTAGATAAGATGATCGGGGGTGGCAAATGTGCTAACAAAAGCCACTCCGCCAGTGAAAGACTGATGTTCACAGATAACGGCTCCCTGAAAAATTCAGTCATCTTAACCAGGATTTTAATAACGCTCTGTCTTAAGTAAAAATGAAGTTTAGTTGTCCAGTGTGAGATAGAAGTGAATCTTACTGAGGAAGATCCTCATAGAGACATCACACAACTAGGCCACAGCAGGCGTAAACCCAAAAAACTGCACACAGACTAGTATTCAGGTGGCGAGTGATGAGCGTCACGCCCTAATCGACAGAGACCCCAACTCTATTGTTGTTTAGTTTGGAGGTAATGTTATTTAAAGCTGACTGAAAGCGATATTGGCGAAAGATAGCAACGGAGGTGAAACAAGCCTCTCCTGTGGGAGACATAAGTGTACCAGATTTTCAGGCATTCGTTGAACGGTAATTCAGGGATCAGCAAAATCACTGAAACGAAACACAGACCTCCCTATAAAGTCACTGAATGTACGAGCGAATATTCGGGAACCGAATTTATTGCACTTGACCAGCACTGCATTTTCAAGGGTGTTGGCGTGACGCCTACCAGGGAAGCCGCCTATGACTGCAAGTGAGACAACAATTGATGACGGTATGGCCAACAACTCAAAGATGGGCCAAATTTATCTGTGATGCATGGGCTCTGTAGACGACTAGACCTAGCTTTTACAAATAAGTTTGTGTACCAGCTCGAGGTTTTGTTTGCAAATATGTTGTTATATAATGAGTCCATGCTTCTGACTGTCGTCCAGTACCTGCTCCGGTCAAAATCTGTACTGACCCCTAATCTTAACTCGTTCGTCCGCCACTGCTGCATATACAACTTAGGATATTGTGATACTTTCTCTCAAACAGATGGGTACGAACCATCGCTGCAGTTTCCGTAAGCCACGCTCTTTCAAGATCATTGGTGAGTACGCCTGGTTTGAACGCCAGGCAGTTCAAAGTGGGTGTTACTTAAAACGTAGAAGACAGAAAAAGGCCTTGTATCGGGATGTTGAAATGATGAAACAGTATATCAAAAAGACACAACGGTACATACCTTTTGAAAAAGAAAGCCAGCATAACGGCGCAAAAGGCCGACAGAAGGCAAGTTACGGAAGCAATCAGAAGGCTTGCTCCGACTTGAGTTTCACCTGTTATGTTAAACGATCTTCCAACTTCGAGAAACAGAGGTTGCATTGCATTCATGTTCACCGTAGAGCCGATTCTCGCCATGCTTATGGTTAAGCCGAATACAAAGTTAAGCTCGTTCGGTTTAAACCATACGGTTGCATATGTATTTTGTGCCACCGCAAGCGACTCACCACCAATACCGAAGATAAATCTTGCAAAGTACATGAGCGGAACGCTGGAGAACATGACGGCAATTCCAAAAACCAGTTGACCACCGAATATAACCAAGGAGAAAATGATACCACCCCAGCGAACACCAAAAACTCGATCGATGAGGAAACCACCCAGTAGACTTATAACTACGTTCGGCCATGAGTAGAATGCATAAAGATTCATGAACTGGGAGACTGTCAAGTGTACATCCTTCAGAAATATATCTTGCATTGCCGCAGGGTTATCGTAGCAGAAATAGCTTCCGAAGGACATGAAACACAAAAAGAACAACATCAAGTAACGGTGCAGACGACTAAGAGGATCACATGCTTTGCTGTGCGCACAGGTGTAACAACAATTTCTCTCTGACACCTCACCCTCGATCTGCTCGTACCCCGACGACATCCCGCCGGTATTGAAACACGTCGAATCAAAGAACGCGGCCAGAATAGTAAGTTATTTAAATTACTAAATTAAGGCAAGAAAAGTAGACCTAGTGCCACCATCCCGTGCCTGGACTACAGAGATCCAGACATTGTTTTAACTGTTTTAAGGTCCTTTAAATACATTCAACGAACCAACTTAAAGCGTTTACCATGAGGAACTAATGTGAACGAAGCTACACATACAATTCCAATGTCACAGGTTGATGCCCGGAGTTAAGGATCTCCGATTTATACTCACGGATGCCAGAATAGCTGAAAACCTTTGAAAATAAGTTTTGAGGGTAAACACCCTAAATGTAACAATGTTTAGCTTAAAATTAACATGGAGATGGTAGATTTATATTCAGAGGGAAATGAGATCACTAACATTAACGTAAAAACGGAATACGCTGCCAAAATGATTTGCTAACAGTAGCATAATAGTGAAACTCAATGGCTTGAAAACTGCATTTGTGAATGGGGACTAAACTATTGCGTGACCAAAAGGCTTGACAGGGGCCAGCTGGTCCAGCGTACAACTCGACAGTGCCTTCCCGGCGCTAACCAAATCTAAATTATAAAATTATAAAACATATCGAAAAAAGGAAGTGTAAAACAGCTTTCTTCGTTATATAATTTTTGGAAAACTTCAAAGATGCACTGATGTTCACAAAAACCGGCTTAGAGTATGCTGGGTTTTACTGCGTATGATCAGCTGGGGACATATGAAAATCTCGTCGTAATCTGTGGAATCTCAGTTATAAGGTGCCCTAATTTCCACGCCGAATCCTGTTTTTTCCTAATGGCAGCATAATAAGTTGGAGTAGCTCTGTCGTCTGAGGTATGCTGATGGTAAGTGATGTTCTTTTTCGTGGTCACCTGTCTGGGTCTAGAGTTTACTAGCAACTCAATGAACTTGTAGGTTGGCCAACGGAGGTGTTTCCTACGCATACACTGAATGAACGAGCCTGCATTAACGATGTTAATTCTATGACCCATTTACTATGCTGTGAAGGAAACAATAAAGAGCGTTCTCATTGTAATTTTGTGGCGTTGCAGCACTCAGAGTTAGCCTACATGTCATGTGTTCTGAACGGAACAAACATTCTTTATTGCTTGACTCTAGGCATTTTCCTTAATTGCAATGAGTGAAATAATAAACGAAACGCACTGGTGTGAGCAGTTTTTGAGATGCAATTGAAAAATTTCCTAATATTATGCAGGTTTTTATAATGAAGCTTTGGGAATCTTTTCAAGCGAGAATGAAGTTCATGTTTGTCTTCCCTTCAGCATATATTGACTGTTTTTTTCGTTTACAAGGTGCTCATAGCTATAAAGTCCACATTTAGGATAAAACCCGCATGCCATGTGCTGGTAGGGATCTAATCGCCTAAGGTAGTGCACATTTACAATTAAAAACTAAGATTTGGATTACCCATAAATGTTCAATGACAATTTTAGTATTGTATATTGTATATTTTTGAGGGTTATGGGCGTAGCCCTTGTTGACCCTATTGATATGCAATCTAAATTAGAAATGAAAGTATATACAGAAAACATAAAATACATATTAAAAAGGTTACATCAAATTTTTAGTGGTACGATACACATAAATTTAAGCCACGAAGTAAAGCTACTGGCTGGCTGAAGATAGTCCTACAGGGAGAGTCATCAGTTATCAAAATGTAAGCAGTCTTTCTGCCGTTTGAACATATCCACGGTATTCGATGTCATCATTTCGCTTGGACGTGAGTTCCATGGTCGAGCCACTCGCTGGCTGAAAGAAAATTTTCGTTGATCTAGGTTTGACCTTATATAGATTACCACACAGGTGAGTCGTGTTTGTTACCTCAAAGAAATCTTCAGATTTCAGCGAACAAGCATGTCCGTGGATGATTCGAAATGTCCATAGCAGGTCGCATTATATTTTTCTAGCAGGTCGCATTATATTTTTCTAGATGAAACATGTTAAGTCTTTATGGATATGATAGATTCCTAAGGCCGTCAACCAATTTCATCACCTTTCTTTGCATCTGCTCGATTGAATCAGTGTCTTTCTCCATCCAGGGCCTCCATGCTGGCATTTCGTATTCCAAATGTGGTCTAAAAAAAGGACCGAAGATCAGCAAAACCAGTTTGCTAGGAAAGGCTGCGAAAGCGCACATGATCATACATATCTGATCGAAAAAAACGTTTAGATGGTGTCCTCATACTCATGTGCTACCCAGATTGTGAGTGGTGTTCTTCAAGGTACCGTATTATGTCTTTTGTTGCTCTTAATTTAATAAATAATATTTCATCGATAGCCAATCATTCGCAATCTTATATTTATGCTGATAACCTCAAATGCGTGTATTCATTCTCTAACTCTACGGATGAACGACGCCTAGAAAAAAATTCATTCGGACTCAGACGCTTTTTCGGCGTGAAGCTCCACATGGCTAATGGAGTTCTCACCTTAACAGTGTTGCTTCATTAGGTTTGGGCCTGTAAGGCTGCCGCAACCTGGTATTTTTAAAGGTTGCTCTATGAGTGAGCGTTCCTCCATCAAAGACTTGGACCAATAAATTAGATCTTTCGCCTAATGCCGATAGAATTATGACCAAAGCTGCTCAGAGGTGCGGCTTTATTTCTTATAATTTCTACCCTCCTGAACTTAAAATTTAGAATTTATCGTATGTTTGTGCTTCCCATTCTTGAATATTGCTGTCCTTTCTTCGGTTTAATGAACGAATCTAGCCGTTCAAAAATTTGAAAATGTCCGAAGACATTTCACATAAATCTCCTCTTTTAAATACAACCTACTCAAGTAGATGCCAGCTGACGAAGCTAAAATTTCCTTGGACCAGGATACTGGACGCGGGCTTCTGTGTCATTTTCCGACTAAACAATTGCTCAAATCTCTCCAAGCTTTCGGTCATTACCCCGTTAGTCTTCCTTATAACCTTAAAAATTCAGCCCTAATTATACCTCCTCCTGCATCCTCCATGTGTAAACGCTCTCTATTCTTTGCTTCTAGGTATAGATTTATTTGGAATGACTTGCCAATTTGAAATAAGGTCGTTATCTAGTCTATCTGCATTCAAGCGAAGACTTCACATTTCTCTTAACACTGACTCTATTAAACTTTTTATTTTCCTCAGCTTTTCCGAGCAGCTTTCTCCAAGACTCGAAGAAATGACCATCGGGAATTGAAGTGGTCCTATTGAAACTATTCTTTCCCTAGCTCGAGTCCACCAGGAACCATGATGTCTCTTTATATTACCCGTCATTAAGAAGATAAAGTTTTTCGGACGTACACAGTCTAAAAATGCTGCCAATTCGTTGGATACTTAAGATCATCAGAGTTCAATTCTGGATCCAAAGCTGCTGAGGCCTCAAGTTTAATCATGCCTTTTCACGAGATTTTGCTTCATACGCCTTAGTGATCAATAAAGAACCATATCGACGTTTCATTATCTCAGTCTGAAATGCTTCTGCACTATTAGCCTTCTCTACCACCTTATCTTATTTTACTTAGCAGTTTTTTCTCCTACCCTCTTTTCGAAAATGGAGACCAATTGAATTATTCCTCCATTTTTAACGTAGGAGTTTTTTCATTGCCTATTTTGTAGTTCACTATTAATTTTAAAACCGCTAACTGTTGACCTAATAGGAAAAGTTCTGCCTACATTATTAAATATTTGTACATTTTATCTGCACATATTTTCATAATTTTATTTCATTTCTCATCTTGTTTAGACAGTGCCTTGCCGGCTCTAACCAAATATAAATTCTATATGACGCAGGCCGCCTTTGGACAGCTCGTTTAGAGTTTTCAAAGGGCATTAACCTACAAAGAATAACCTACTTAATGCGGCTCAGCATGGGTTTCTCGAAAAAGATCTTGTGACACCTGCCAGCTCTCTTTACTTTGATCATGTGCTACAATCTAGAGATAGTGGTTTTGCAATTTACACCGTTTATTTCGACTTCACGAGGCTTTTGATCGTGTTGACCACGATCTCCTCCTGCTAAAACTTACCTCCTTCGGCATAGGTAACAAGCTTCTGAACTTAATATTCTCCTATTTGAATGATCGCGCACAACGGGTAAAAAAATTTCCGATGTTATTCTCCAACCCCACGCACGTGAGGAGTGGCGTTATTCAGGGTAGTGTACTCGGCCCGCTTCTATTTTGCCTTTTTGTGAACGATGTTCCTGATTGTTTTCAGCATGGTAGGCCCTTTATGTACGCTGATGATTTAAAAGTTGCCTATCGCTATAAACCGGTCGATCGCCACATTGTGCTTGGAGCTCTTAAAAAGGATCTTCAAGCCTTCGCTCAGTGGTGTCGCACATGGCGCCTTTCGCTCTCTTGGCACAAATGCTCCGTTATGGTTAGTTGTGAAAACCATCAGCCTCATCTAAGCATAGACGGTCATGACTTAAATGTGCCCGGGTTTATAACGGATCTGGGCATATCATATTCTAGTAGTCTTAATCTGTCAGAGCACTGCACCCTGATTGTCTCTAAAAGCACGCCAAACCACTGGGTTTATTCTCAGAAATTTTAAAACCCTCAATATTAGGACCAGCCTTTATAAAATGTATGTCAGACCTAGTCTGGAATACTGCTCGTTTCTATTTAGCCTTCTGCACGCGAGTGAACGGAGGAAGATAGAATCAGTCCAGCACTTCTTTACTAAAAGAGTTATTACTTCAGAGCACATAAAACCTGTCCTACCAACAACGCTGTGAGCTTACAAGCCTCGACCCGTTGTGGCTTCGTAGATTACAGAAGGGACTATTTTTACTGTTCAAGCTTTTAAACGGTTTTACCTTTAACCCCCTTACATCCCTGAGGCAGCTCGACCACTGTCGGCGCACCAATCATAGAGATGTATTCTTATTTCTTCCTTGGCACGCACCATTAAATACCGTCAGTTTTTTTTCGGTAAACGCTATAGCAATCTGGAATAAACTACCCAGAAGTATTAAAAATTCAGCAAAACTATCCTTTGTTTACGAGAGCTGTCACTAGTTTTCTACATTCAGGACACCTTCCGCGAATTTTGGGTGCTGATTCTCTGGAAGCTCTTTTCCGTTCTGATGGCGTCCACGGACTCTGAATCCTATGCCGGACTTCATGCTGAAGGCAATGTTGCTGGCTCTGCAGTCCGTAATCGGGTTATTCCTCAGTCTACAGCTAGCAGCCGCTCGCCGGCATACTTGCTGCTAGTACAGAAGACCAGATCCACAACACCGAAAGGAGAAGTACTACACTGTGCACCTGTGTCAACACTTCCTGTCCTAAACTTTAATCTGTTCAACAAGCTGCAGTTTTTTTCTCCTGAAATACCTTAAAGAACGGTCAGAGTTTTTTCACCGTCAGCTGGACCCCCTACTGTATATATCCCTTTTGACCTTGCCTGTAAACTGGCAATAAATAAATAAATTAGTTTAGAGGCTATTCAGATACCTTCATATTTGTGCGTATCTTCTTCTTAGTTGAATAATTTTCAGGTAGTACTGGTGTTTGGGAGACGGCTTCGCCCAGATTTCAAGCGTAAGACTACACATTTGGGTATATTAAACTTTAGAAGCCACTTGCTAGACCAGACAGCCAATTGGTCAAGGTTTTCTTGCAGTTTCTGCGCGTCGTAAACAAAGCTTATGGTTTTCTAGATTTTGATATGATCTTCAAATATGATGGCATCACAGTCAAGATTATCAGTGCAGTCGTTTGTACAAACCAGGAACAGACGAGAAACTAAGACTGAACCGTGCGGAACACCACATTCAGTTTTATTCAATTTATGGAGTGAAATAGGCTTATGCCTTTGAGTAACCTATTTTTAACGTGAAATCAAGTACGGTATACAGAGAAACCACGTAGATTGCAAAAGTTCAATGGAGGCGGGGGCTCTGCCTACCGAGTGGAAGATAGCCAACATAACCCCCATCTATAAAGGAGGAGAGAGGACATCACCAAACAGTTTCCGACCAGTCAGCCTCACAAGTATCTGTTGCAAAAATGATGGAGAAGATAATCAAAACGGAACTGATGAGGCATCTTGAAGAGAATAACTTGCTTAGTTCATATCAACATGGATTTCGAAGTGGTCGATCCTGCCTCACAAACTTGCTCACATCCATGGAAAGTTGGACAAAATCATTAGAAATGGGTTTGTCAGTCGATGCGGTCTACATTGACTTTAGCAAAGCCTTTGAAAGGGTTCCACACAAACGTCTGATCTTTAAGCTCCGTCAAATGGGTGTGACTGGCAACCTACTCAAATGGTTGGAAGACTTTCTCACAGACAGGCGCCAGCGTGTTTGTATCGGAGACACCAAGTCTCACTGGGAAACCGTTCACAGTGGAGTTCCGCAGGGCAGCGTTCTGGGTCCCATTTTGTTTCTGATATACGTAAACGACTGCCTGGATTGTCTGACATGCGAGAAGGTAATGTTCGCTGACGATTTGAAGTTATGGAACTCGATTGAAAAACCGGAGGATGCGCGAAAATTACAACAAAAACTTAGATCGCTTGCAAACATGGTGTGATGAGTGGCTGCTGAACCTTAATCTTAACAAATGCCAAATAATCCGACTGCGGTCTAGTTCCAGAAGGCTGATTAGGATTTGAATACCAGTACCCATCAGTGGTCACCAACTCCAGGAGGTAAAACATTCTAAAGGACTTGGGTATATGGATAACACCAACTCTCAAACCATCGTCGCACTGTGCGAATATCGCAAAGAAAGCTATGTGTATCTTAGGCGCAATCAGGAGGTCCTTCGTTAATTTTGACGGAGAGCTTTTTGGGCGCGTGTTTGGAACATTTATCCGGCCGGTGTTGGAATATTGCGTTCAGGCGTGGCGCCCTTGGACGAAACATGACTACGCTCTGCTGGAGAAAGTTCAACGGAGGGCGACGAAACTAGTCAGCGGATTGGAATGCCTACCCTATGAGGGCCGCCTAGAAAGACTTAAATTTTTCCTCTCTTATAGGGCAATACAGAGGGATATGATCTTAGTCTTCAAACTGGTCAGAGGAGTTGATTGTGCTCTTCAGATGGCCAACTTTTGAATTGGCAAACATGACAAGTCTCCGAGGTCACCAATACAAACTGCAAAAGAAATCACGCCAAACTTGAAGTGTGTAAATCATTTGTTCCTTTTTCAAATGCCACCTCCTTACTTTTGCACGCCACAATAGTCTTCCCTTCTATGTTTTTCATCCATATATGCCGCTGTACAATAATCTTAGTTCTTTTATCAGCAATATTTAAAAAATTGTAGACCAGAGCAATTTTTCAATTCAAATCCAATTATATTCAATTCAATTCATTGAGGGAAATAGGCATGGGCTTTTGAGTACCTTATTTTTTACGTGAAATTAAGTGCGGTAAACAGAGAAACCATGTGGGTTAGAAAATTTCAAAGACGATCATAAAATATGACAATAAGTGCGTGACTCTCCAGTGTTAAGATAAATTCCTCGTCGCTCCGGCTCGTTTTAGAATGTAAAACTGTCAAAGTTCCTTTTAAAGCTTTCAAGCGATAGTGACATCACAACGTCTTCAGGGAGGGCATTCCATGGTTTAACCACTCTGACAGAGAAGGATTTTTTGCGCGCATCAATTCTCGCCTGCTGGACGCGCAGTTTCAATAAGTGACCTCGGAGATGGGTCGTGGCAGCAAATTCAAAGAAGTCTGACAATTCCAGAGAATAATCCAATCTCTTCAGAATGTGGATTGTCTGCAGGAGATCAACACACATTTGCCTATAGCACAAAGGGAACAGATTAAGATTCCTTAAGCGTGTTGAATATGGCGAGAAGCTTTGACTCCTAACAATTTTGGTGACTCTTCTCTGTACTCTTTTGAGGCAGTTCTGATCTTGAACTGTCAGGGTCTCCAGGCTTGTACAGCATATTCCAAATGTGGCCTAACGAATGTTCCAAAAGTCTTTCCGAAGAGATCTTTATCGAAATCCAAAAAGGGTCGTCTGATGGCATGCGACACAGCCATTGCGCTCTACGCCAATTTTGAGCAGTGAGAGGATGGTTTTAAGGTGGTGGTCGTCAGCATACCAAGGTCCTTTTGGGTTTCCACGTCTTTTAAGGCTTCACCGTTGGGAAAGTAGCTTCTACTGTAGGCTGATCCGGATGGGTTGCCTAAGTGAAGCATTGTACACTTACCGACGTTCAACCGCAAAAGCCAATGATTTGACCACTCCTCCAACCGAGTTACGTTGACCTGTATCTTATCTTCACCAGCAAGGCTATGGATAACATTCCAGATTTTCATGTCGTCGGCAAACATTGCTGCTTCACAGTCCATATCCCTGACACAATCGTCCACGTATATTAAAAACAGTATTGGCCCTAGTACTGACACCTGAGGAACCCCACTCTCGACCGCAGCAGAACTTGACCTCTCTTGGCCAATGCACACAACCTGGCACCGACCCACGAGGAGGTTTTCGATCCACTTGAGGTGGTTACCTCTGATTTCAATTCCCTCTAGCTTTTAAAACCATCTCTGGTGTGGCACAATGTCGAAGGCCTTTCGAAAGTCAATGAAGGCGATGTTAACCGCGTGTCTATTTTCAAGTGCTTGGATCAGCCTCTGTTGTGGTACCAGCAAATATTTTGTGCAGGATCTTCCTTTTCTGAACTCGTGTTGACAGTTTGAAAACAGACTCATATCGAAAGTAGACGAACTCAAAGCACTAGTATCAGACAGAATCCCCGATGTCGTTGCCATTACGGAAACGTGAATCCAATTCGTTCTAGCTTGAACAACGGTCTCTGGTATGGCACAGTGCCGAAGGCCTTTTGAAAGTCAATGAAGGTTATGTGAACCACCTGTCTATCTTAAAGCTCTTGGGCCCAGCTCTGGAGCAAATGCAGCAAAATGTTTGTGCAGGATCTTCCTTTTCTGAACCCGTGTTGACAGTTTGATAACAAATTATGAGTCTGTTGGAAATTCACCAATTCGCTATTGATGATCCATTCCATAACCTTCCCAAGGATGCATGTCAAGCTTACGGGCCTTAATATGTGTATTGATTTGGCACTGCTTGGGCGCCGTCAAATCACTAGAGTTTGTCACTGACGCCCGGCTATCGCTTTTGTGCAAATGAAATATATGTGCCAGCTTCCAATCGATAGGAAGTGTTGCAGAGTTAAATAACTTTTGAAAGAGCACTGACAGAGGTGCGGAAAGTTCATTTGTGAGTTATTTCAGGAATTCTGGTGGAAGCTCATCTGATCCTGGGGATTTCGACTCTTTTAGTTCATTTAATTTCTTTTGGATCAGAACGTCTGAGAATAGTATGTGACTAATGCTTGCAGACGGCGGGTTATACACTGAGGGACGAAGGAACCTTGCATCGTTTGTGTAGATTGAGCGGTACATCTGTGAAAATTACTCTGCTTTGTCCCTGTTTCAGAAATTTCGACGCCAACTGTAGTCTTAATCATCGGGATTTGATGCTTATTACTTGTACAGCTGCGGAGGTAACTGTAGACTAACTTTTGATTCTGCGTTGTCTTTTGCAGCAAATTCTTCTCAAATTCTTTTTGCGTTTTAAGGAAAAGGCTTTTTAGTTTTTCTCTGGGTTTTATACTTGTTAAAATATGCAACTTGATTAGACTCGCAATATTTTCTCCACATTTCCCTTTTTAGGTTGCTGTCTAGCAACCCAGGACGCTTGCTCTGCTGGACACTTGTTAGTGGGCTGTGGTTGTCAATGTTTCCCGCCTTTTGTTTCTTCTCTCCAGTTTCCTTCTCCACCACCAAATCTTCTTTTTTTTTATAAATACTGATGAGCGTAACCTGCAGGTCAATAATATGCCCAGTTAAGTTTCACTCAATGCGAGATCAGTTGTAAATAAGATGGCTGAAATTAGAACAGTAGCTGTTGAGCTTGATCCAGATATTCTGTGCATCACTGAATTCGGGGCTCACTCTCTTATTTCTGACTCGACGCTGGCTATAAATACTTTCAATTTGTACTGACAAGACCACGTTGAAAAACCTGGCGTTGGCTGCCTTCTTTATATTTAGGCCATTTTTGTACATTTCCCTTTCTAGCTGAGCATTTTGTCCTTTTCTGGAAATGTATGCTTTGCTTCAGTCCACCTACCGCACAATAAAAAAGTGGTTATTGGCTGGGCCTATAATCATCTGTGTTATTCTGGAAATGAAAGCGAGCTCTGTGAACTATTTAAAAAAGTTACAGAGACTCAATTTGATGTCAAAATAATTGTAGACGATTTAATCTGCCAGATATTGACTGGCAAGCAATTTTCTCTCCACCAATACTTCAGAAATAGGACGATACTTTTGACTTTTCAAACGTGTCCCAACTGGTTAGTTCAGTGACTAGAAATGACAGCAATTTAGATTTAATTTTTACCAATGATGTCGAACCTCTCTTTATGAATTTCCCTCTTGATCTATTCATAAGTGAACACGCACTAATTCACTGTTGTTTTCCAGTCTGCCTTCGTACAAAGCCTGAGATAAAATACAATAACGTTGACTTTGCTAACACAAACCATGAATTAATTAATAATTTCGTAAGCAATCTAGATCGGCATAGCATATTTTTAATCAACGATCCAAACGTTTTCCATGAGCTATTGCAGAGCCTCACAGAGAAAATTCAGGCTTTTATCCCGTTTAAGATTTTTAATTCAAATACAGCTTTTTCTACTGTTTACTAGTTTCTTTCAATTTTCAATATAAAGCCAAGATGCTTTCAATTACAGCCTCAATTTCAATACAGCCTCTTCTATTGTTCCACATTTTATACAAAACAGACTTAAAAAATTGCGAAATCAACTTAACGATCCGTCTAAAAACTCTTTGTCAGTTCCCTTAAGGATTTCACAATTATTTGAATTAGTATTGAAAATTAGGATCACGCGAGCTAGGCATAGGGAGTGACGGGCATTAAGTGATACCAATTCATCCAAATCTGTTGCTCAAGTCATCCATGTGCGGTCATCGGCTAAGCGGCTGAATGTAACTTCACCTTTACTTGACTGCCATAAATATACTGTTACAGAGGATTTGGGGAAAACCGAATTGTTTATTTCATTTTTGCCAACCATTTATCCATTGAACCTAGCCTCACTCCCTCAATTCCTCTGCTTTCAAATTCAACTTCAATCCTAACAACCATTAATTTCTCGCCTTTACGTATTCAAAAAGAAATAGCTCACTTAAAAAATGCACATTCGGTTTGAACTGATAACATTCCAAACTCACTTATTAAACAGTTAAGAGATTTTCCACCTTTGCTAAGCATATTATTTTCAGTATTTCTTGATAACGGTTTCTTCCCCGATTATTGGAAAACTTCTATTAAAATACCAGTTTTTTTAATCTGGTTCCCGATCTGACATGCGTAACTATCGCGGTGTTCATAAAACGTCCTCTCTTGCTAAACACTTCAAATAACTAATTTTAAAAAAATTACAGATATTTGCATAAGTAATCAAAATTCTCAACTCCTCCTTATATGGCTTTTTACCGGACCGCTCTTGTGAAACATGCCACATGTCTTTTCTTAATCTACTAACCTCTATTAGTAATGATCATCTATCTGTAGTAGTTAACCATTTTGATCTTAGTAAGGTATTCGATAACGTGCCTCATAGACGACTTCTAGCTAAACGAGAAGCTATAGGATTTCGTATTCCCCTTACTTACTTTATTAGATCACACCTATATGATCAAAAAAAGTTAAAGTGGGGTCCTCATACTCGAGTGCTACCCCGATTGTGAGTGATGTCCTTCAAGGTACCGTATTAGGTCCATTGTGCTTCATACTTTACATAAATGTTTATTCATTGAAAGCGTAACGTTCTCAATCTTCTATTTATGCTGATGACCAAAACTTCGTTAATTCCTTCTCGAACTCTACGGTCGAACGATGCCTAGAAGAAATTCCTTTGGAATTGGACGCTCTTTCGGCGTTGAGCTTCACATGGTTAATGAAGTTCTCACCTTCTGAGTGTCGCTTCATGAGTTTTTGGGCCTCTAAGGCTACCGCAACTTGTAATTTGTAAAGGTTGCCCTATAACTGAATGTTCCTTTATCAAGGACTTAGGTTTAAGGCACACCAATAAATAAGATCTTTCGCCTCATGCCGATAAAATTACGACCAAAGCTGCTCAAATTTTTGGCATTATTTCTTATAATTGCTACCTTCCTGAAATTAAATTAAGACTTTATCGTATGTTTGTACTTCCCATTCTTGAATTTTGCTGTCTGTTCTTTGGTTTAATGAACGAATCTAGCCACTCAAAAATTTAAAATGGCCAAAGACATTTCACAAAAAACTCCTCTATCCGACTCTTTCAAATACTTCCTACTCATCCAGATGCCAGTTGACGAAGCTAAAATTTATTTGGGTCAAGAGACTGGAATCAGGTTTTTGTCTCTATTTTCGACTGATTATTAGCTTAAATCTCCTCACGCTGTCTGTCATTGCCCCCTTTAGACTCGCCCGTTAGACTCGCGGGATTTAAAATTCGAGCCATCATTTTTGTTTGCTCTTCATTCACGAGGAAAGTTTCTGAAACTGTATACTCCTCTACCTATTCTTCTTTGATATCCTGTCTTTTTACGTTGCGTTGTTTGTCTGAACTATGTTATATGGTAAGCTATGTTTATACAGTACGCTAGCAAATGCGTGGTGATCTTCTGCAGACATTCCGCATTGTGAAGGGATTGGATTGTTGCCTGGAATTCTCGGACTTCTTTGAATTTGCCACCACGACCCATCTCCGAGGTCACCCATTGAAACTGCGTGTCCAGCAGGCGAGACTGGATGTGCGCAAGTTCTCCTTCTCTGTCAGAGTGGTTAAACCATGGAATGCCCTCCCTGAAGACGTTGTGAGGTCACCATCGCTGGAAAGCTTTAAAAGGAACCTTGACAGTTTTATGTTCCGCAACGAGCCTGAGCGATGAGGAATTTATCTTAACCCTCGAGAGTCGTGCACCACTTGTCAAATTTTATGACCGCCATTTGTACCTTTGCAACCCACACGGTTTCTCTGTATACCGCACTTAATTTTACGTTACAAATAGGGTACTTAAAGACCCATGCCTATTTTCCCTCAATAAATTGAATTGAATTGAATTGAATTGAATAGCACCTTTTTGAATGTACGTAAACTGAAAAATTTACCGAATAATTTTCAAGAAGCCAGCTATTACACTTTTCGGCCAATATGTCGGATTTTTGTTTCCCTTGTCCTCATGTCTTCACGCTTTTATCAACAAAAACCTGCACAGTGGAAAAAACACCGTTGCGGTTGGCAACTCGACTTGAAGCGTCAACCAAAAGACAAACTGTCAATTGCAGGCCTCCTTTCAACAAATTGTCTTTCGATCTTCAACAAAACTCGTGATATGGAGTAACTTTTGTCGAAAAAAGAATACAGTAAGACTCAAGTGATTTGTCTTCAAGATACATTTTTAAATAGTGACATTGACGATCAGCTAATTAGCCCCCATCGTTCTGTTGCTTTCGAGCATATCGAAAATCTTCATCATCCCGTAGAGGCGGTGGGTGGCTATTTTAGTAAATAAGGATTGGTGTATTAACTGTAAGTCTTTATTGTCGTACTATGAGGATTTGATAGGCATTGTCGCTGTCATATGTTAGCACCGATTTTTAAATACATTTAAGGGTAATATAGTTGTAAGTATATATATTCCCCCCTCGACCTTGAAGGTGCACTTAACCGTTTTTTTGACGTTCTTTCAGAAAAACTTGCTTTATTGACCTGCGAGCATCTTATTGTCTTATGTGGTGACTTCAATCATGTGAATTTACATTTGTTTGCGTTGTTAGGCTTTATTGACCTTGTTTCCTTTAATACTCGCGCTGATGCCCCTCTTGATCACGTTTTGACTAACCAATCCAAGTTCTTCCTTGTTAAGAACAGAGCTCCATTGTCTGGTTCCGATCACTCTGTAGTATTAGGCCTTCCAAAAATGTTCTCCGCTTCTACACGTGCGCTGCTACTCAAACCCGAAAGGAAAGTTAAGGTTCGCAACACGTCCCCTGAAAAAATTTTCTCTTCCAAACTTCGTACCCTATCCCCGTCTTCCTCAGTCAATCCAATGTTAAGTCATGCTCCAGCTTGCTTAAAACATTTTTAAAATAAATTTTTAATATTTTTTTGTCCTCTTGATACCGTTTTGGTCCGAGCTGACAGTATTTCTTTCATTTATCTAAAATCTTTAAGACGTAAAAATAAGTTCTCTACAATCTGGGCCTCCATGGCTGTCTTAAATAGGTTAACGTCTTAATAAAAAGTGAGATTTGCAGACTAAATGATTTGTTTGTTAGTCAGCTTTTTGCCTC